>JAWQUT010000347.1:730073-740206 GCA_033807755.1 Ellobium chinense | reverse complement strand
ACACACACACACAGACACACACACACACACACACACACACACACACACACACACACACACACACACACACACACACGCACATACTGCATATTTTCGATACGCTTTGTAAACCTTGCATCAGATCTTTCCCTCTGACAGCACGCAGAAGTTCTACATCCCCTTATCTTAACTGCCACTTCTAGAACAGTTATCTTTTATTGGATTGTTGTAAATGCCGTGAAAGTGGAGTGTCCGAAACTAGGGACAGTCCATTTCGAAACTCTTGAATATAAAGATAATTATTATGCCATACTAAGTAGTGACGAATATTTTCACAAAGCTCAGTATGTGGCCTCTAAATGCGTTTGAAATAAACGAGGTTACTGAAGAGCGTTTTTCCAAAACTCGGTATGTGGTCTCTGAATATTTTTGAAATAAAGGGAAATAACATTACAGTAATTGCTCTTTACACATATATTTTTATTTACTGTTAAATGACGTTACATTTGAAGGCGTGCAGATTTTGAACTCAAGTAAGTTTTGAATTAATTAACACAGGAATAATAGTATATCTTTGAATACACCACCAACTCATTTTTCAACAAAAGTACATTAATTATTTAGTTTTTGAAAAATGCTGTTTAATTACACATAGTCTTCCAACTGCGTTTTATTAGCCTTAATAATCCAAAGACTAAGCCCTGCTTGTGTTTTCATCTGATTGAACAAGGAATGCATATATGGATACTCCACAGCTCACAATGAAAGAGTACTTACTCAGTGTTTGAAAAAATAAAACAACCCAAAACAACGAAACAAAACCGGAATTTATCGCACACTGCAGGTATAATTTAACCAGATCTGATTCAACATTATATATCTTTTCATGAAATCTAAGATTTCTAGACTAGATGAATGAGACAACGAAGAGACGCCTTTCTGCATTTGCTGATATCTCGCTTTCATCAAAATTCAATTATTCTTGTTGACAAAATGCTCTTGATGAGGACGATGATAGGAAGACTCACTCAGAGTTCCAGGCAACAGAAGATTTTAGAGGAAGATACTCACCCCCGGGTAACAAGTGTTTCAGCCCTGACATCTTCACACTCAGAAGGGGTTGGGTCACACTTAGGTCATGACTTATGTGTCTTTCTGTTCCCTAAAAAAAATGATTTATTATCCACAGTGGAACCTCACTTTACAGATCATCTATATATATCGAAATCTATTTATCCATCCGTCATCCATAAATCTATTTTTGCATCCATCCATCCATAAATCCATCCATCCGTCCGCCCGTCAGTCCGTCCGTCCGTCCGCTTCTCTGTCTGTCTGTCTATCTGTCTTTTTGTCCTTCTCTCTTTGACTGTCTGTCTATCTGTCTGTCTATCTGCCTGCCTGCCTGTCTGCCTGCCTGCCTGTCTGCGTGCTTGCCTGCCTGCCTGCTTGCCTGCCTGCCTGTCTGTTTGTCTCGGTATATATTCTTTGCCTAGCACAATCGAATTCTAGGAAACTGGCCCAAATTTTGAGTCTGTGAGATGCTTGAATTCAATCTGTACAATTTGACGTCTAAAAAAACACCACCATGGAACCAGATCCTCACAAGCCGTGTTCAAGTTGTCGAGCACATCAAGCGCTGAGATCGGGAGATTCTATGGTGTTTGATTCAGGAATCCCCCCCCCCNATCTATATATATATCGAAATCTATTTATCCATCCGTCGTCCATAAATCTATTTTTGCATCCATCCATCCATAAATCCATCCATCCGTTCGTCCGTCAGTCCCCGTCCGTCCGTCCGCCTCTCTGTCTGTCTGTCTGTCTGTCTGTCTGTCTGTCTGTCTGTCTGTCTGTCTGTCTATCTGTCTTTTTGTCCTTCTCTCTTTGACTGTCTGTCTATCTGTCTGTCTATCTGCCTGCCTGCCTGTCTGCCAGCCTGCCTGTCTGCGTGCTTGCCTGCCTGCCTGCTTGCCTGCCTGCCTGTCTGTTTGTCTCGGTATATATTCTTTGCATAGCACAATCGAATTCTAGGAAACTGGCCCAAATTTTGAGTCTGTGAGATGCTTGAATTCATCTGTACAATTTGACGTCTAAAAAAAAACACCATGGAACCAGATCCTCTCAAGCCGTGTTCAAGTTGTCGAGCACATCAAGCGCTGAGATCGGGAGATTCTATGGTGTTTGATTCAGGAATCCCCCCCNNNNTTGTTTTAGTGGGTTTGGGGTTAAAGGTAAGGTTAGGAAAGAGAAAGCACATATTATTATTATAATTATTAGAGAGATCTCAGCACATATTATAATTATTAGAGAGATCTCAATATATTATAATTTCTAAGGATTGCTCCAGGGGTGCATTTTATTCCCTAACCCCGTCCCAACCAGTGTATCTCTAACTTTATATAAACTATTTGTGAGAGGATTTTTTGTCTGTAGAGTTTCGGATTTCAGTTTTGGCCTTATTTAGATTCGAAGATTGAAGGGATGCATTTGTCATACATACAGATATCTCATTTCCAGCAACAAAATCACGACTAAAAAATTAGCTACAGGTTGGCACAGCTTGGAGAATGCGTTAAAATAATAGAAAAGTGGTGTTTTCATGACTGGAAAAGACCTGGAATCAGTAAAAATAGCCAACTCTCGAAGAAAAGAAATCTTAGAAACTTAAAAAAAAATGAGTTGGCAGTTCATGATTTTGTCTGGAATTACTCTCCCATGATTTGAGCAGATTGAAACAGTTGTGAAAAACTGGATTGTTTTCCCGTGACATGGCGTCGTGTGATGGTTTTAATTACGCTGTTATCATGGAGAAATTAAATTAAATGCTCGCAACACCTGGAAACATGGTGGCCAAGTCATGAATATACATGTATATATATATATATTACATTGGAAATAATTGTACTATTCTAAAATTTTAGAATTTTCCCCATGCCTCCTGTAGGCCTAGATCTACCCCATTTCCAAGTTAAACAACATACATAAAAAAAGTCCTTGTAAACAATGTTTTGTTTGGTTTGTTTCCTCTAATCTTCCTTTTCTCGTCCTAATTCCACATTCGTGACTTTTATCTGAAGCGGGCCAATCTTCGCACGTGCTAGGCGTCGTCAATTAGTGCAGGCTGCGGTTAAGATAACCACTAGACTACGACTCGGCTGGCTGCCTGGGTGATTGCTGGTCTGTTCGGGTGGGTGAGAGAGAGAGAAAGAGAGAGAGAGGGGGAGAGGGAGAGAGAGAGACAGTGAGAGAGGAGAGAAAGAGAGAAAGAGGGGATGGAAGGAGAGAGAGAGGCAGAGGCAGAGAGAGACAGAGAAAGAGGAGAGAAAGAGGGAGGGGGAGAGAGAGGGAGAGACAGAAAGGAGAAGGAAGAGGAAAAGAGACAGTGAGAGAGAGGAGAAGGAAGAGAGAGAGAAAGAAAGAGAGAGACGAAAAGAGAAGGGGAAGGGAGGGAGAGAGACAGACAGACAGACAGAGGAAGGGGGAGATACAGAGATGGGAAGAGATGGGGAGAGAGAGAGGAGAGAGGGGGTGAGTAATGTTAAGCTTTATTTAGGGAAGGAGATATAAAAGCTTTCAAAAGAGCACAGATAGAGAAAACTGTTAGGATGCAAATGGAGTATTCATTATTTCAGGATTAGTGCCACATGATAAGTGAGGAAGTTAAAATCGAAGCATCGCGGGCTTGGTAGTGGGCGTGGCGTCAAGAAAGAGCGCCCAAGACACAAAAAATGCGCACTCGATGGGGACCAGAGGGCGCCCTAAACTGCACATGTTTGTGTGCAGGAAGATTCTTACAAATATAGACAGGGCGGAACTAGAACTCCAAGGCAGTAAATTTGTAGCTCCACACCTGCCTGTCATGACGTAGATGTTAGCGAAAATTGGCTGCATGGCGCTTAAAGTCCATTGAAAGCAAAGCGAGACAGATAATTTCAAATGGGGGAGGAGAAGGTGAGAAAGAGAGAGAAAGAGAGAGAGAGAGAGAAAGAGAGAGAGAAATATACGTATACACACAGACTGAAAGTGACAGACAGACAGACAGACAGACAGACAGATAGATAGATAGATAGATAGATAGATAGATAGATAGATAGATAGATAGAAAGATAGATAGATAAATAGATAGATAGATAGATAGATAGATAGATAGATAGATAGATAGATAGATAGATAGATATACAACATACACCAGGAAGAGCAGCATGTTTCAGAAGGTACCAGATGGTAACAAGAGTGAATGGAAAAGCTGTGGATTATTCCGTCATAATAATGTTTTAATGAAGATATTAAATAGCATGCTAGATAGCAGATAAAAAGAACGATAGGGATGAAAAATGGCGCGAACGACAGAAAAAAGGCGGATAAAAAGGAAACAACAGCAACAAAAAAATAACCATCAATGATTGTGATGATATTTTGTTGTCATGCTTACGTGAAGAGCTTCCTCTAAACACAGAGGTTTGTTTACAAAACATCCACTTTGAAATCATCATTCACCCACCTGACCTGCTTGTAAACACCATTTCGATCTTCGTCATCCTTCTCATCGTTTGTCTATCCTCGTTTCATAAAAGACTTCCCACAATACTGAACTTCTTTTTAGAAGATCGTTTCCTCGAGAACGTCAAAACACCTTCTGTAACATCCGGTGTTTAGCAAACTCCCTTTGCACCTTCCCTTTGAGAGGCTCAAAAAAAAAAAGTTCGAAGAGAAAGAATGTCAAAATTTTCAACAAATTATGCAATGGCGTCGTGCAATAGAATTATGGAAATGATAACATTCGAAAAGAAATGACGGCAGCACAGAAAGAACAAGTGTTCCTTCCTCTCAACCAACCCCTCTTCCCCTCCGTCCTTCCCCCTCCCCCCTCCCCCCAAAACCACACACATACACAAAATGAATAATGCTGACTTCCTAATTGTGATTAAACGCATTGCAAATGTATGGGAAATTAGCATTTGGGTGGAACATCCATTACAATCTCCATGACATTATATAAAAACGTTCACGTAATGATTGTCGATGCAGTCACAAGTCACGCAAGAACAAGGAAGCCGTGAAGACCATTCGATCCATTAAGTGGTGGAACTTTGATAGCATAACACGCCCAGCCCCCGGTCCAAACTTTTGTGTTATCAGAAACTGCGTTATTCAGAATGCTTTTTACATGGGACAAAGCATTTGGCACTGTTGATTGGGGTTGGTGCTACGCAGGGAACTGTGTAAAGCAGTGGTTGTATTAACAGAGTTTCGCCAAAACAAAGTGTGTGTGTGTGTGTGTGTGTGTGTGTGTGTGTGTGTGTGTGTGTGTGTGTGTGATCTATCTATCTATCTATCTATCTATCTATCTATCTATCTATCTATCTATCTATCTATCTATCTATCTATCTAAACAGGAGTTACAGACGTTAGAGAAGCAATCCCAATGCCGAATTCATAGTGTCATTAAATTGCGTAAGGCAAATCTCTAAGCAGCCTAACTGACTGCAGCCCCCTCCCCCNCCCCTGGATATGGCGATGCCAACAACTTGCCTCAACAAGAACGCACCCAGAGCGTTGCAAAATCGAAGGCGCCAGACAGACAGTCGGTAGGCCGAGCCCTTCGCTTGTTTCATCAGCTCACGTGACGAGGATTACCCGAGCCTAATCCCTATCTATCGGCACCCTGGTCGGAAGGCGAGATTGTGGAGATCAACGGGAAGACATCCCGGCCGGGATCGAGCGCTGAAAACAAGGCTTGTAAATGCCCGACTTCGAAACTTGGCTGGGTGGAGACAAGATTACGGGCAAGCAAGCAAGAGCTGAGTAGCTATAGAAAGGGGATTTTTTTTTATTGTTACACTCCGTTATGCGTTATTCGAACCCCAACTTTGCATTATACAAAAAGCGCCATAGAGTTTAAAAAAAAAATTCTACAGAGGCACTTATAGCTATTCCCCGGATGAAACTTGGAAACTTTACGACGAGGTTTCATAGTTATACTCCGTTATGCTTGATTCAAGCTTCCTTTGCACTGTGCAACTGTCACCACAGAGTTTAAGAAAAAAAAATCTACAGAAGCACTAATTAGTCTAGTAGCTTTTTCCCGGATGAAACTTGGTTGGTAGAACAAAATTACGTGCAGCAGAGCTGAGTAGCTTTAGAAAGTGGCTATTATAGTTACCCTCCTTTATGCTTTATTTGACCCACAACCACCTCCTCCGTCCCCCAGTTGCACTTTGCAAGTAGCACCACAGTTTTAAAAAAAAATCTACAGAAACACTAACACCTATTTGCCTGGATGTCGCAAAACGCCATTATTGGTCTCACACAATAATACTCTTAAAAAACGCTGCGACTAATCCGTAGTCGACAAGCACAGGGCCACCATTTTCCGCTGGAGAAAACCAGTGTGGTTCGCATTGAGACATAAGGAGTGGCGTCACTTATGGGGATTTGTGTGTTTATAGATCTAGATACCAACTATAGCTAAATAAACGATTGTTACTGTTATTGTGGACATTTTGCTCTATGAGTAGCACTATTTGAAAATAAGCATGTTCCAGNTATATATATATATATATATATATATATATATATATATATATATATATATATATATATATATATACTATTAAATCGAAATTGCATGTACCATCCTGCTATTTGGCAACAACGTATTCGAATGTAATGGAGTCAATCCATGAAAGGCAAGAACCACTTCGCAACATTAAAAGGATTTGGGAGGGGATAGGGAAAAGAAAGGGTTCCGATTTTACTAACAACGTTTATTCAAGGACCAAGCTGTCCTTAAGCCAACAGAATTGTAAATCCCAAACATGTTTACAAACCCGACAAAGCTAATTCAAAGAAGAGAGGAGCTTTCTAAACAAGAAATACCAGGCTTTTAAGAAAACACTCGTTAAGACAGTTTTACAGTGTAAACTCAACGCTCTGAACACACTGTAGGAAGCAAAGGGTTAACCTTGGGATTACAAAATATATCAGGAATGGTTTTCTTTGGCATCACAAACTTTACATTATTTTTGTGTGTTCCACCAGCACGTGCATTGCTAGATTAGCCCAGGCAGTTGATTCTGCTCGACTGAAAAAGAACGAACACATCTACTACCAATGCATACAGCACATAATAATATTGAGGTTTATAAGCCTCGTATAAGACTGTTATCCTTGCAGGCCAAAATGACACAGTATTGCACTCTGAATTCAGACGCGCTAATTACTAGCATTCGCACAATATCTTTTGCTGCCTATAGCTAGATATTCAATTTACTGACGAATAGATTCAGGAAAATGTAGATTAAATTTTATTTCAAGACCCTATCAACATGACGGTGGTCGGGAATCGAACCCACGATCTTTTGATGTGAGTATCGGACCGTAACCATTCGGCCAGGACGCAGGTGTAATTTTATAGCCCTCAGGAAAGCCTGATAATTTTGGACGTAAGAGGTCATAAACAGTTCGTGGGTTGAGGATAACTGGCTTCAAGCCTGTTAATGGTTTATTTTGAGAAACTTTGCAACAAAATTTGAAGATTGATGGGGTTAAAAAAAATAAAGAAAGTTAAACTCTGTTATCACAAATATTATTTAACATAGTTAACACATTTCGATTCAGCAGTCCTAACAGCTGTGTTCCTTGTGGATAGCACTCTGGATCACTCACACAAAAGCTTGAGCTGAAGGGTGGTTGTGATATGCGAGTTTCATTGTACCTTGTTAACTATCACATGCTTCGAAAATTATTTCTGCGAAAAGTTGTGATCTGTCAGTTCTATCTTACTTCATCTTAGAGGGAACCTGTTCCAGCACAAAGTGAAGAGGTAACTCGTTTCTCACTGTTTGGTAAACATTAATGGTCAATAGAATCATTTTAATTAGCAACCTCGGAATCTTGACTGATCGTGGTATCGCAATCGATGCGACATTGCAAGAATCGCCCAGGACAACTCAACGAGAGATCTTTCCGGAAGGTCAGCCCAGATGCTGTTTCCTGACATCCTGACTGGCTCTATCAGTTTGAGACAGTAGAACGTTAGGGTCACTTATACTCTTTTGTTTTTGTTTTGTTTTGTTTTGTTTTGATTTGTCTTCTTTTCCATCAATCAGTGGCGGATCCTTGCACTGAAAAGCTTTTGTTTTATAAGTCTGGAACTCTTATAGATAGTTATGGCAGAAGTTGGAATGCGCCTATGACATAATCTGGTGTATAACATTGCACGTTACAAAACAGTTCTGTTGTCACGAGAGCTAAACCAGTCTACAATGATCCAATCTGCAACATGGACCTACATTACTGTACTCAATTGTCTGGGACTTCCAAACAAGAGATGGGCGTGTGCAGATATCATTTTTTCTGGTGTGCATCTATTCGGTAACTTGGCAATATGATCTTTACATCAGAAAAGTGACATAATGGTCATGCCCATCTCTGTGATTACTGTCCGTAAGAGATTCGAACTTGATAATAAAAGCTCTCTCTGTTGTCACGAGAGCTAAATCAGTCTACAATGATCCTGTCAGCAGCGTAGACCTACATTAGTGTACCCAATTTACTGGGGGTTCAAAGCGCTAAAGAGGACAAGAAATGTACGTGCATCATACCGGAACTTGGCTTTTACTGTACATCATCCCCCCCCCTCCCCAAACCCTTTTCTTCCTTCTTTGCCGTCAGAATACCAAACCGGACAAGCCTCTTCATGACCCACCCTGCTCCAAAATCCGCCACTGCTCGCAGTCAAGGACATTTAAGGAGAACTGTCCAACATACTGAATAGATGCACGCCCACGTAACGTCAAAAGCGAGTCTGAGCGAAATTGAAATTTATCGCCGTGACGCCATTCTTTGTTTCCTTTTTCCCCCCTTGATTTAACTCGCACTGGTGCCTTCTTTTCAGTCTTTGGCTTAATAAAAAGTGAGTACTGAAATCAAGAATGCCGGAACTTCTTTCCTCCAAAATGTATTTTAGGAACTCATCAGACTGGTTACCCGCTGTGCAAATATGCATTATAGACTGTGAAAAGAAACACGGTTTCTTAGAAAGTGGAGTTTTATAGTAAGAGGGATAGGATAGAAATGGATAGACATGGACAGAGTTGAATTATCCACAAAACACAAGACTATAACAATCATTCCACTGGACAAAATGCTGTCATCATCAGACAAAAAGGCACGCACCATAAATCATAGTGCATAATCATTATGTGCCTTTTTGTCGTGAGATGGCAGTCACACACATCCTAAATTCACGGAACATTTAATCTTAAATACGGAGAGGAACCTGAAATACCTCTTTAACTTTAAATGATTCCTTGAGTTTAATATCAATAAACATTGGTTACCTCGATTTACAAAAAATAATGCTTCAAATACATCCCAGGAAGTGGAGTTCACCAGAAACTGCTCGGGGCCGGAGGAAGAGGATCGACCCTACTATTCTTAGTCTTTAGTCTGGATCTATGGGTTCCATCTGTGTCATCTCTTTCTCACCATTTCTGTGCTTTGCTCCCTCTGTCTTTGTGTCCCTCACATGTGGTCGTTCTATTTCCGTAACCGGCAGTCTCTCATGTTACACCAGAGCATGTGTAGGAGTATCAAAGAAGGTCTAAGAGAAAATAACACAGTACTGGGATGAGATGCTGAAACATTGATTGGGCAACAGGAGTGTTGCACTCAGAGAACGGATGAGGTTCCGGGAAGCGGAGAATCTTTGGTAAAAAAGGTTTGGCTTGTAGCTCAGCTTTAATAACAAGAATAAGAATAAGAACAATAATTATAATAATAATAGTAATAATAATAATAATAACAATAATAATACTGATGCCCGCTCACGAGACTTTACACTATGATAACTCCAGCAGGCCATGTTATTCCCGTGCTTTCTCCAGGTTACAGACCTGTAATAGGATTGGACCCTTTTTTCCTGTATGGGCTATATTAACATTTTGAGCTGCCCTCTGAACCCAAAGTTTTAGCTTTCACCCACACCCACACCAGATTGAAGCTCATTATGTGGCCCAAATTTTAAGACTTACCCAACCCTAGCAAGCCCATTGAAATTTTGAGCTTGGTTGCTATTTGTAAACAGACCCTACATTTTTCACTGGTCAATGCCAAACCCCTCCTCTTCCGCCTGAGCACACCCTTGA
>JAWQUT010000347.1:715143-729442 GCA_033807755.1 Ellobium chinense | reverse complement strand
GGCAGATTGGGACTCTGCATTGCTTTGGTGGCTGTTTGGCCTGGCCTCGTCTTGCCTCAGGTTTGAGAAACACGGGGAGAATTCCACAGATATCGTGCCAGAGATCTAAAGGTCGCAAGAAGGACCATTAGTGTGACTACGTGTGTGTGTGTGTGTGTGTGTGTGTGTGTGTGTGTGTGTGAGTGTGAGTGAGGGGGCAGGGGTAGGTGGAAGAGAGAGAGAGAGAGAGAGAGAGAGAGAGAGAGAATTGCTGTTTGCCCGGTTGAAGGGAGGAGCAAAGTTGCATTTATTCTTTGTAGTGTTTTTAGCTTTCTTTGTGCATTTAGGCAGGGTATAATTTGTTTAAATTCCATTGCCTTAGGAACATCTCTTTGATATTGGTTCCATTTTCCTCTTTGCAGTCTTAATTCTTGTTCATTTGCTCGTGTTGTATAAATTGTCATTGATGTTCTTTATCCGCGCCTGACATTACGACTGTAGTTTTATTGCTGAAAGACCTAGTGTTGTTCTTGTTCTCCTTCCTCTCTTAATATGAGCACATTTCGTTACCTTCTCTTCTCTGCTCCTTGATAAACTACACTGTGTAATACGGTGGCGGTGCGTGGTTCAGTTTATTAGTGGGGTGAAAACTACGTTAATTTTAGTCTTTGGAAGATAAGGATAAATATGTCATCATGATCTTCTTCCTCCCCACCCCCACCCCCATCCTTCGAATGGTGGGACATAGCCCCACTAGCCTTTAAGGACATGACGCACCGCCACTGGTGTAGTGTGTCTTGTAGCCAGTCAAAATAAGGCTTATGGCGCTAGACCAAGAGCTGAGATTTGGGGCTCTGGAAAGACTTGTTGGGCTATCCAACATTAAACTTGTTGCAGAAATTGAAAATAAATTTAAGATTGTTTGTTTTATTGGCGCATAATTAGAAGATGAAGACAAAATTTGAATGTTTATGAGTATATTAAATGGCTTTTATAGAGAAACAATACTATGCAGTTGCGATTTGCCCAGAATTTGTTTCAAGATGAAGGGGGATAATTCTCAGCCACGTCAAATTACTTCTTTCACCGCATCACGAAGGTTAAGCTTATAATATCATGTCATACAAAGAACTTGATATAATAATAAAAAAAAAATTTAAAAATACCGACTTAGGCCTAATTTCGACTGGCTGCAAGATATTATTCCTCCTCATACGTAAAATGCAGTCTAGACTAAACATGCTAGGTGTTTTAAGCTTGTTCATGATATATCATAATCTTTCTGAGGCAAGCCCTCTGTATAGACAAATTGGCCTACATCGTAATTGGCGAAAAGTGCTTTTATAGCTGTGAGATGCGGTTCTGAGAGATTACGCAATTACAACTAATGACGCCTATGGATAAACTAACAAACTCGCTGTCTATGTGGTCTAGAAAATGGAAAAGTAGTCTACAAAAGGGGGGGNGGGGAGCCGAAGAGGGGCGGTGAGTGGGGGTGGGGAGTTCCTTTACAATATAACGGCAATAATAGTTACAGCAGTATGAATGCTCTGAGATAATGGAAAGTGATTGTATAATATAGGCATACGGATAGATCATGGGACCTTTACCTTCAAACTCTGAGCTATTATGTATTATGCTATTTTGCTGTTTCTGCTACTGTTATGCTGTTTTGTACGTGACAAAAGGCAGTCACAGCATCACGAGATTCTTTCCTCTGAAAAGGTTATGGTTTCATTCAAGTGGGGTTTTCTTAAGCAAGATTACTCGAACAGTTATGAGCAACCAATCTAACAACCAAACCAAACCAAACCAAACCAAACCAACCAACCAACCAACCAACCAACCAACCAACCAACCAACCAACCAACCAACCGACCAGCCGACCAATCAACCATTCTGAATAAGACTTGACATGTAAAGGCTGGACATGATCTGGAACGCAAGCCATTAATGTTTGTTGCTGATCTCAATATAAGGGCAGATTTAGAATTGTTTAAAGGATATTTTGACACTGCAAGGCAAGACATCACCTTGACTTTCCTTGAATTTAAATCAAATGAATTTAATCAAACCTACGACTCTGGTAGACTGTACAGTGCCCACCTTCAAACGTGTCTCAATTTCGCAACCATCAATACACTCACAAGGCACACACATAGAAAGCTTCTCAAAAAAAAAAAAATCCTAGCTACCGCTGTCTGTCGAAATTCCCTAACCATCAAAATCAGTTAGTTTTTAACGCCCAGGAATCTGTTGCATGTCGAGATTTTTTGGTTTTGTTTCGGTTTTTTTTTTTATTCTTTATTTCTTGTACAACGGCTGTTCGAAGCCATTAACTCCGTCACGGAAGTTTATCGGTTCCGTTAATCTGCAAGCCTTGCTGCAGTCAAGCTGCAAGCGCTTCAAACCAGGGTTGCCAGACTTTTCTCCTAGGGGGAGCCAATTTGCAAATACAAAAAGGGCCAAACCATGTCAGGAAAAGACGTACTCTGCTCAGGATTTAAAATAAGACATGAAATTCCCTACGAACTGTCTATGTATTAGATATATACGAGTTATAATTATTATCATAAAGCAACATTATTAATAAGAAATGATCCTTAAATGGGAACAGAGATCATTTATTGATTTGTAGTCGTTGGGCACTTATGACAGAAGCCTGATCACTTTTAATATCTAACAGGTTGAGGGAGTTTTAAGAGAAATTAGTCAATTTTAACCTTGAGTCCGTCGGAGCCAAAAAAGAAAAACAACAACCAACCGCCAGTTAGGTGTTTGGAAGCCAAGTGCACTTAATTAAAAAGAACCAAAAAAAATATGCTTATTTGGCTCCCAAAGAGCCAAGTCTGGCAACCTTGCTAGAAACGCGGCAGCATTGTGGAGCATCTTCCCTTGCACCGCAAAGAGACGTCTATAACCTGCCAAAGGAATTTTGGCAACGAATCACAGCAGTTAACCTTACTTGTCATGGTTGACGCTGCAGGAAGCTTGTATAGGCAAATCAATGTAATGATGATAATTATCACAATACATTCAGGGCTTCTGTTTTTAGGGTGCATCTTTCGGCAAAATCTGCTAAAAAGATGTAAATCACACATTGTATGTAAATCATTATTTAAGGCTACAAGTCTAGTCTGTTTTCAGGTGGTGTGAATGTTACGCCTAGTTAGAAACTTGCAGTATGATCGTAACACGGGAAAGTGCCGAACGTCATCGCTTTTTTTTAAGAAGTCTGAGGATAAAAATAAAAGCTCTCTATTGATCTATCGTGAATATGAGTCCTACTTTTTTTTTACAAGACAGAAGTTCGCCAAGGTATCTCTTCCTTATTAAGCAGAATAATCATCATCATTCATATTGGAAACTAATAATAATAGTATTAATAATACGGTTTAAAGCTCTTGCATCCGGGTTAACACCTGCTCGTGTAATCCCATACCAATATCCCAACAAGCCAGATCATTCTGAGACTTTCTCAACTTCCTAGGTAGCAAACAATGCAGCTACCATTCACAGGAGCTGATTACTAATATTCTGAAAATATCTTTCATTGCCCACAGTGAGGTACCATATTACAGATAGGTGGGCTGAGGAATACGTGAGTGACGAATTCTCAAGGCATATACAACATGTGGCGGGAATCAAACGCACGAGCTTTAGTTGTTGAGTCCTTTATTCACCCCAGCCATTCGGACGTGGTGCTCCACAACTCCTGGTGTGGTAACAAAGCACTAATACCACTCTTTATATTTGATCACTCGTTGTTCGTTTCGGTATAGTATGAATGATCGTTAGATTATATGCACCAAGTGGAAATTGTTGTTTGTTTATTTTCTTTGAAATAAATCCTTTGATTTTATTTTGAACATTATGCTGAGTATGTTATGTTGAGGACATACCGGAATGACATTCGTTTGGCAAAGTAAGCCTCGCCACTTGGTTTAAATAATATGCTCTGAGAAAGCACAAAAACAAATCAAAGGACCGGATGTGTTCCATTTTGGATTCCGTATGTCGAATTGCATATTCTTTTATTGCTGCTCTTGACCCAGAAATTGGCAAGTTTTACAAACTTGTTTCGACGTTTGTAGAAGAGATGGTTTTCCTGAGAGAACGCGTGGCATTCCATTCAAATTATATTTAAAGAAAAAATATAGGAAGAATAACGGAAAGAAGAGACAAAAAATAAGAGGGAAATCTGTTTCTTTGGAGTCACGTTTATCGAACTCAAAGGAGCAGGTGAGAAGATAAGATGGCGGCCGAGGTGGAAGAGAATCCCAGGTGATGGTCTTAGGGTGGGATGTTTTATCTAAGCTCAGCCCCTGAGAACACACGTTGGTGGAATGTCGTTAGACTTACTTGCCTATCACGAGATGATCGTTAGCTAGGGGTTGTTAGTGCCTCGGAATCTTCGCCTCATGGCAAGCACGCGTTGTATCTTGTATAGATGGCTTTGCCTTCGTTCGAAACTTCACTCTGGGCAATGGAGTCAGCCTGTTCTGAAAACGAGAGGTCCATGTAAGACATTATTGACTCTACTTACCTGAACACGACTATAATTTTGAATGACGAAAAAAAGAGAGAGAGAGAGAGAGAGAGAGAGAGAGAGAGAGAGAGAGAGAGAGAGACAGACAGACAGACAGACAGACAGACAGACAGAGAGAGACAAAGAGAGAGACAGAGAGAGACATAGAGAGAAAGAGAGACATGAGTCTGAGGTGCGGGGTAGTACACACGGATATACTTTGGAAGCTGCCGTACATGGCTCATCCGGCTTCAGATCATGTATGGTCTCGCTGTAAGTGGGATGTTCAGATGAGCCGTAGGAAGCAGTCTGACATGAACGCAATGGCTTCTGTAAAACATATTACGCTGGCCCACTGAGCTCTTTCAGGCATAATATGCAGTTTGGGTTGAAGTGTGGGAACTTGGGGTTAATCTCTTATAATTTACTCCTTTTGGCAAATGGATTCCCATCCCGCTCGGCATTGCCCCTCTTGGCATGTGTTCAGATGAGACATAGCAAGTCGACCAACAGCATGACAGAACGTGCAGATTCTGAATGAGGGCAGTTAGATAGGGGATATTAGTTCCTCGGAATGTTCGCCTCATAGACAGCTCGCTTTGTTCCACGGTCTTGCTGGGCTTGGAATGTCCAGATCTGGTCATAGTATCCTCTCCTCAGCACAGTATGTGTGTCCTTTGTGGAGTTTGCAAAACTTTTCCTCCAGATGCTCACAAAAACAGATGTTAACATCCCTAATACTTTTGCCTGATGTGTGCTTTGTATCTGAGTTTGAGTGTTAAGAAGAACAGAACTCTAAGACTAGCATCTCCTGATGGCCGCTACTACTAAAAAATGGAGGCAGACTTATTGACAAAGTTACCGATACATTTTCTATACCTCTGGAAGAAAACTGCTTATTAGGGCTCCTAAGTACCTCGGACACCACTCTTCGTGTGTGGCAGAATTTTTTATTCAAGGAGGTTATTAGCTAGGTAGGATATAAGTATTCCGAAGAGCTACTGAAAATGTGCCAGTCCACACTGATTCTCTGTGGAATTGCACTATCGATAGACTCAAGAAATCTGGAATAAAATACTGAAAACTGTGCCTCGATGTCACTTCCAGATGGGACAGCTTTTAGCAGAATGCCCTTCCTAAACACAACATGTACATTTGTGAAGGACTTGTTCATCACGACTACCTCTGGATGACATTCCATGATCAGCAGAGCGACCACCGACCGACGTCTTCGTTCAAACACTTGTTTGTGTCTGAAGGGCTGTACTATTAAAGGCTAACGGGCATGTTTTCCCTTGTTACCTTT
This sequence comes from Ellobium chinense, assembly GCA_033807755.1. NCBI lineage: Eukaryota > Metazoa > Mollusca > Gastropoda > Ellobiida > Ellobiidae > Ellobium > Ellobium chinense. The sequence continues at coordinate 723,629 of JAWQUT010000347.1, read as the reverse complement.
CAGCACAGGTCCACCCATACCAAACTCGCAAATTTTGCTTTCGTTTTGTTTTATTTGGCAGTTTATGGCTGATGTTCCCCCCAGAAGACAAGCGGACCACAGACGCCGATTCTTGTCATTTCAGATGGTTTTTAGATTATCTCTCTTTTCAAGTTCAGCTGTGTAGTTTTCGTAGCCATTTATTTTTGCCGTTTTGAATTTCGATTCTTTCTCTCCTGTTTGTCCCAAGAGTGCTGTTCTTTCTGCTACATCAGTTACTCGCTTTCTCTCTCATGGATGTAGACTAAGTCCTCACTCACGCAACTGCTTTGGATATTTGGTTATCTGCCTATAGAAATCTATCCATATCACGTGACTGCTTTAGACACTTGGTTATCTGCCTATGTAAGGATATCTATAAAGATATTTTGTGTGGAAATTGTAAGCTTTTATATCAAAGCGGCACTGGAAATTTTAAGTCATAGAATTTATGGAAATAACAACCCTCCTCTCTCTCTCTCTCTCTCTCTCTCTCTCTCTCTCTCTCTCTCTCTCTCTCTCTCTCTCTCTCTCTCTCTCTCTCTCTCTCTCTCTTTCTTTTATTATCTCTTTCTCTCTCGGAAACCACAATGTCCTTCCAGTTTCACTCGCTGTATCTCATATTTCATCTGCCGTTAGCCATGTCTTTGTCCGTGTCCCCGTCTTTATGACTTTTAGCAGCTTACTTTGGGCGATGATGTCCAACTGCACGATCGAGAAATGACATGATGAGCAACATAAACTAGCCATGTCGTAACTGTAGGGCACGTTTGGTTAAGTATGTTCTTAGACGCACTTTCAGGAAAGATTATTCGGATGGCAGATTCGGCCAAGGTAGAAGCAATCATCGATAAATTAACAAGACAAAAAGACTAGCGTCATCAGCTTTGCTGTAGATTAGCTGGTATAGAGTCATGAGTGTTAATGCTTAAATGCTAACTTATAGTCAGTCTGTCTGATTCTCAGGGGCAGATCCACGAATGTTGTCTGGGATTGGAGGAGGAAGGGGAGAAGGGAGGGAGGCAGTTAATGCACGCTAAAGCGTGGCCGCTAAGACAGGGGCTCAATCTAAGGTGGTCCAAAGGTATGCTCCCCGAGAAATTTTCATTGCAAAAAGAAGCAACAAGAACAACTTGTGGTCATTTGAAGCTGAAATTAGGTGGATATTTTAATATTATGATTTCTTTATCGAAATTTTGGACCCCTATGGCCGCTCTGCGTCTGCCCCTGATTAGTTCTGTCTGTGAGCGTCATATCTTTGACTGCCCGCTCGTATATCTTCTGCCCTTACCCTTCTTTCTTCTCCCATTCTGACTTTCAGCCTTTTAAAAATCTTTCTGCCTGCGTGCAGTCTATGTAAAAGTTTCTCTAACTTTATCTATCACTGTCTCTCTCAGTGCTGTAGCCTCATTCATCAAAGTGTTATTTCTATCCTCCTTCCTAGCTTTACACTGTTTACCCTCATCGGTCTTCACTCCCCCTGGTCCGATCCGGGTTTATTAATATGATTTTCTGGGCATTTCCGATCAAAACATGACTTACATAAATAATCCTTTAAGCTGGATAGACCGGTCTGCAGCCACTGAGCTTTTTAATGTGACCTGGAAATGCTTCAGCAACACTGAAACGTGTTTCACTTTCACGTGAATGATGAAATGGTCGCATGTGTTGGTTGATCAGAAGTGCCTGGTGTTATGAGTGAGCTAAGTAATGAGTAGGCGAGTTTTGGAAACATGCACACAGTGGCAATGCGTGAACAATTTTTTTTTTCGTTGGTGGGGCCAGAGTTCTGGCTAGAGCTGAAATATGTACAGTCCAAACTGAAGAGCGTTTTTCCAACACACTCTGAATATTTTTGAAAAATAAAAGGGAATAACATTACTTCACACATTGCCCTTTACACATATTTTTTTAAAATTTACTGCTAAATTAAGACGTAAAATTTTAAAAAGTGCAGATGTTGAGCTCAATTCAGTTTTGAATGAATTAACACAGAAATGCATCTTAGAATACCTCACCAGTTCGTTTTTCAACGGAAGTGCATTTATTGAATTTTAGAAAAACGCTAATCAATTTGAGACGAAACCCCGTTGTCTGTCAAGGGCATTGGGGTTAGTCTGGGGTTAAGTAGGTATGCGCACTGTTATTAATCATTGTGAGCAAAGCTTTTCTATAATTCGCAAAAGCTGCTTTTTTTTTTTGTGTGCATCTTTCTGAATGTTACACTGCGGTTGGAGTTAGGGCAGAAAGAGAGAGAGAGAGAGAGAGAGAGAGAGAGAGAGAGAGGAGAGAGAGAGAGAGAGAGAGAGAGAGAGAGAGAGAGAGAGAGGGAGAGAGAGAGAGATGGGGTATTGTCCCACTAATCGTCAATGATGTACTACCAATGCTAGTAAGTACAGTATATTCAAATTTGTATTCGAGATTGAGAAGAAGTAGAGAAGAGGAGACAACGAACAGAAAGGAGAGAAAAACCAAATCAAGAGGATGGAAACGTGAAGACAGAGATGCAGGAAAAAGAATAAGGGGTGAAGTAGAAGGAAGATGGAATGCAGGAAGATAATTCAGATTCAGATTCAGGAAGTTTACTGGGCCATAAGCCAAAAGGAAAAAAAAAAAAGAAAACACTGCTACACGCAAGAAGATAAAAAAACCCAACAAAACAAAACAGCATTACACATCTCTTATGTAGATTTATTTTGATAACATTTAAACATACACACTCACAACCAAAAACTGATCTCTCAGATTGCTGTTAAAATTATTTGATATTAAGCTTATTTGATATTAAAATTATTCAATATTAAAATTATTTAATATTAACATTATTTGATATTATCACCCAGGAGATAAAGAAAGTTGGCATGTGTGAATGCTAGTCATTGGGGTGTGGAATAGCTTAGTGAGAAAGGAGATATGGGCCCTGGCGGGTGGGGAAGTGGGGGATGCACTCTGTCCTAAAAATTGGTATCTTGTTTCTCGCATTTTGTCCTTTTTTGTCTTTAACACTGTGCCTGTTTCCTTTCTATCAGTCTGTCTCGCTTTCTCTCTCTCTCTCTCCCCCCTTCTTTCTCTTTCTGTCTCTCCATCAGTTGTCTTTTCCTGAGGATTCCTTTACAAAACGAGACTAGACTAATTTTAATGATTGTATTATTTTTGTCAGCTAGTTTGCACGTGCGTATTTGTCAGAATTGCGTTGCAAAGCTGTTTGTAAGCATTAGCCGTAATCCTTACATCGCTCATCTTTTCTGTAATGTTCTTCATGCATTTTCCACTCACGCAAGGACTGATCGCCTCTGCTGGCTTTTATCCCCTGTTATTGTCTGAAGGATTATGCATTAATTGATATTTTTATGCCAGTGTAATATTCAGTAAAACCATCAGACAAAACAACAACAAAGGTCTACGCAGCAATTTTCCAGGAGGCAATCGATCATTTTTTTCTTGTTTGAAATAAACCTCTCTGCGTTTCATCACAGGTGATTTACTCTGTCCGAATAGTCTAGTGCCGCTTGGGAAGTATCAGATGAAATAAGCCCTATGCTATTGATTGATATTTTTAGTAAATGTATAATATCAGCGTATTGTATCTTCTAGCCAGTAATGGTAATTTACATATACCTACTTATCTGCATAGTATGTCAGCATCTGTTCTACAATATTGCGTAAATCTGGCTTCATTTAGTCGCACTATCTATTAGAAAAGGCATAAGTTATAATGAGTAAGAAGAAGCAAAGGGCTGGTTACCACTACCATCATCACCCCTACCACCACCAACACCACCACCACCAGAGCAACAACAACTTAGCTGTCAACAACAGAAAGGAGACGTCAGTATCTGGCAATAATATCAGTAACTTTTATTAAGCTCAGACACCGGCCTGTCCGTCAAATTTCTTCAGTTTCGAAGAATTTCTCACTTTCATACACCCTCCCTGGCAGCTGCTGGTACTCATACCAGAGGTCCTTCAGATAGTCTACAGATTCCTCTCCTATCATCTTCCTACAGATAAGACCTTTTGGGAAGATGGACACGATGAAATGAGAAAGAGAAATCATCAGGGCTATGAATATGAAATGGGTTCTCGTACATGGCGTTGCTTTGCTTATCATCTCTTTTTATCAGGGCATCTGTCATCGTGGGCTTCGTCCAAGAGGATGACGAAAATAGTTTGTTTACACCATTCGCGGAAGTGAGAGGTTAATGTAAGTCATGGGAACTGATGAGTATGGAAGAAAGAATGCGAGGCGGTAGGGGATAAGACAGAAGGTTGGTAGGAAAAAGAGAGGGAAGAAATGATGGCCCGAATGACGTGTCTAAAATTAGTAAGTCTATTGTTGAATGTTGTGATTTGTCCAGAATCAGTATGACAGAGGATGGGCACTTTGATGTGCATCTTCCACAACTCCTTTTTTTGTTTATTTGTTTTGAAAAAAAAAAGCGAGAGCAGTTGGTGGAGTGGAGAAAATCCAGACAATGAATGTGATAGCTTTATTAAATATTATATTATGCTGCAAGGTAGTGTGGTTTATGAATGAAGAAGATGTAACTAGTATTAGATGTTGCGGAAAAAGTTTGAAAAATAGCAGAAGGAAGGAAGAATGGGGGAAAAAAGAGAAGAAATGCTAACATTGAAATAACACCAGTTGCCATACACACTGGAAGAATAAGAAAGGAAGAGGGAGAGAGGAACACACTGCGCATAGTATGAGTGAATGACTATGTCTGTGTTTCTCTCTTTGATCTGCCCCTGTCGCATGAGCCTGCTTCGTATCTCCATGGTCTATAGCAAGTGACAGACTGTTGAGATCATCATAATTATTGTCGATATATAGAAAACTTACTATGGCCGAAGAAATTGCCGGAAGTATCCTTGTAGTGAGTCATAGTTTACTTGACATTACTTCAGGCGGTTTTTTGCCACTAAACAAATATTCCTTCATTGTTTGGCTGCATACCATGGAATAACATCTGTCAATAAAAGAATAATATCCGGCACATGGTGGTGGGCGGGTTCAAACGCTGTCATTTTACACATTGTCTAACACAGCATTGTATTTATCATAGAGAGTTTTCGTCAAATAGCCATGCTCATTCCACATTTGCCCAAGTCAGTTTTTGAGGCTTTTAGAAATTGAACACTCTCAACCCAATGCTCAAAGCAAATTATTGAGACAGATTTGGTTTAGCTTGTAAAAAATAGAATGTAACAACGAGTCAAACCCCAACATTTTTTTAAAGGAAAATAAAAATATGGAAGATCATAGTAATGTAAACAACTCAAATAATCAGAAAATGACTTAGGCGAATGTGAAATGAGCTAAACATTGTTCTGCGCACGCGCTGATCCGTCTGTTCTTTCTCTCCCTTTGTCCTGTAAATCATAAATGGTTTGCACGAAGCTCTGTATATTCTGTAAAGCGCACCATGACCCGTATGTAACTCAAAATAATGCAGGAGAAAAGATAATGCGAGAATTGCTGTCAAAACGGATCAGGACCTTTCTATGACATACCCCCAAAAAAGCTCCAAGTCAGAACGGTTTGATAGAGCTCGGGAGCATTTTTAATATATATAGTAATATAGAACGGAAAACGGAAAGCATTATTCCGCATGTATTTTTGGCTGGGATGAGCCAAATTGCTTCGGTGACTTTCCGTGCGAGATTACAAGCCATCAAGCCTCATTACCGCCAGTGGCGTCGTGTAGTTTAGGCTCGCGCGAGAGGCGTACACGCGAGTGACGCAGACAGGTGCGTTATCATTAGATAGTAATGTTACTGGACGAACAGTTGTACTACTATTGAGNCTTCGGTCACTTTCCGTGCGAGATTACAAGCCATCAAGCCTCATTACCGCCAGTGGCGTCGTGTAGTTTGGGCTCGCGCGAGAGGCGTACACGCGAGTGACGCAGACAGGTGCGTTATCATTAGATAGTAATGTTACTGGACGAACAGTGTTGTACTACTATTGAGTACTATCTTGACCAGCCTTAGTCGGTACATTTGAAAGGCTCTACGACTAAATGCCTTAATCGCCATTTTTTTTTTTTGTGTGGGGGAAAAGGGGGGGGGGGTCATAGGAAAGGAGATCACATTAAAAGTGTGATTTTTTAAGCAAAAATGAAACACATTGGTGAAAACTTGTATGAGAGATATCGTACTATGGAATGGAAATGTATATAATACTAAAATACTTCAATTGCTACCTGCAGTAGGTGAAATGAGCTAAAAAGTCAAGTTGATGGTATTTTGTCACAAAGCCCTTCAATTTGTGTAATATGAAAATGAATATAATCTAAAAAGTTTAAGGTCAGCTTTAAGTTTACATTTGCCTTTGCTTGACTCTTCCCAATCTGCAACAGTTAGACAAGGGCTAGTGAAAGGGGCAAAACGGGAAGGTGATCCTGTCCGTGATAATATATCGTGGGACTCTAAGCGTGATCATTGGAATCTTCATTGCAGCTTCGCAACTGACAAGCTGGTCAGTATTGTCTGAAAGTCTCTGTCATTGTCTATATCGTCCTAGCGACGACCGAATGTAGCCATTTTCAAGGATATTTCACATACTAAGAGTGTCAGACTTCTATAAAACCTCTGTAAAATATTGAAATTAATTATGATTAACTTACTAGCTTCAGGATGTGCCCCGGATTTATGTATCAACTGTCATAGATCTCCTTATGAAGTATTTTCCTTATAGCTTTTATGCCAGCTTGCACAAATCTGTATCGATGCATCTTTACTTTTATTATGTTGTAGGCCTGCTCATATTGTTGCATTGTATTTGAGCCTCTGGCATGGCGTTTTCTATATTTTTTTTCCGTATATCCCTGGGTATGTGTGTTATATCCTTACTTTTGACACCCACCCTTCACGTTTGTTACCATTTATACCCATGCTTGAAGTGTTTTTTTTNCCTTTAGTTTTTTTTTTTTTTTTTTTGTATAATCATTCCCGCGTCGATGATTACGGATCTATCCACCGCTAAAAATTGATTCATCTATTAGCCCTTTTGGTTCAGTCTTGTCGATAGGTAAATGATGGATTTGTAACAGACATTAGACGTTAGATTCGCGGAAATCTAGCCTGGCACCTTCTTAATGCATTTCAGAATGGAAACAAACTTCTCTCCTGGAAGAATATTGCACGGCCAACCATTTTCGTTTAAAAAGCTACTTGCAAAGCAGTTTTTGAAGAACGCTTCGGTCTTCTCATTAGACATGGCGTTTTCTTTTTCCTCACGTACATGGGGCGTTCATTACTCAAAATCGCACCTGACGCAACCCACGATAAGGCACGGGATGTTGGAAAGATTGGTGTGTCGCGGCCGATAACTCTCGACGTCCGCCACATCAAAACTGCCAGTTCATTCAGCGCTGCCAAATGCCATTACGCCCATATATCTTATTACGGATCTTTTTTTATTCTTCGAAGTTTTAGTCCTAACGAACAATTAATGAAACAAGATCTAACCTAGATCTTCGCTGGCGTAGATTTTAATTGGCATTGTTGTTGGGTGTAGGTTGACTTGTTCTAGAGCGTGTACTATCTTGGTGCGATTCTGCTCCTTCCCTCAAAATCAGGGTGACCCAGATTTAGATCTGTGCCTATCTTGTGCTGTCGGCGTCTCTATCTTGATAGTTCGTGCTCATACATGACGTAAAATACTTGTCTGGAGGACATACTTCACGGCACAACTAAACTTTAAAGAGGATTGGGAAAGCTCTCTCTCTCTCTCTCTCTCTCTCTCTCTCTCTCTCTCTCTCTTTCTCTCTCTAATGCGTGCGCGCGCGCGCGCACACACACACACACACACACACACACACACACACACACACACACACACACACACACACACACACACTTCACCCATACACTCACTCACACACACACCCACCTACTCACCCCATCCACCTACTCATTCACACCTCAAATACATGCATGTTCACAAAATGCGAACAGCATCCAAAAAAGCTCACACCTGTCCGTTCCCTAGTCTTTGGTAATGTGAGCACACCCAGTTATCCCAACCCTCTCCTCAATAGCGTACATGAACACCGCATTCGTTTTGAGAAATGCTGAGGTATTCTGTAGCTCATCATTTCCCCCTAAAAACATGCAAATCGTGATAATCTCGAGTTAACGCTTTCCAGCCCTCAAAAGTACAGATATCCTACTTTCCGGAAGGAACTTTGTAAACACTTCACTTTGTACGAAACACTGGTAGCTTTGGAATAAACAAAGAAACAAACAAAGCAAAACCATTGAGATACAGTAGCGCAATGAATATGCACGGAAAGTAAAAATGAGTTGGTGTACAAAGCTGGACAAGAGCAGCATTTAATTGAATCCACAAAGATTTGCCATAACTGTTGGTCTGTGTGTGTGTGTGTGTGTGTGTGTGTGTGTGTGTGTGTGTGTGTGTGTGTGTGTGTGTGTGTGTGTGTGTGTGTGTGCGTGTGTGTGTG
>JAWQUT010000347.1:703258-714726 GCA_033807755.1 Ellobium chinense | reverse complement strand
CAGTTACTCTTATCCGTATCTATTCGCATCATAAACCGAATAGCGTGGTGAAGTCTGGCTACATTGAACAGTTCTCAAACAGCAAACACAGGTGATATATTATAGCGCATGGCGTATGTTTTTGAGTTTCCGGATGTAATGTGCTCCCAAAAACGCAGTCAATCAATCTTAAAATGTATAGTGTTGAAAATAAAAATTTTGTTTTCCTCATATTTCTATTTATTTACCGACAGGCTTCATCTTTAGATGTAATATTATTAATAAATTTGACATCTTATATTTTGTTCAACCAAGGAACTTTGGAAGCGAACTAATCATGCATTACTTGTAGCGACTTTTAACCCATCGAGAGCCAAAAAAAAAAACTACGGAAGTTGCGTTCGGAAAAGAACCGAACTGGCTTTTCAAGTAATCATTAAAGGATATTCAGAAGACTTAAGACTTTGTAGTGCTGTGTCCGTTATTTGCTGATTATACTGTGTATCCCATTTTGCGAAAAGAAGACGGAGTACTTCCGGTTCTCACTTTCTCAGCCTGGTTCAAATAACACTTCTTAAAGATATTATTGAGATTAAGAAAATAAAAAAAAAAAGACTAGATTCCATAAACGATAGAATTCGCCATCGAAGGAGGAACGTGTGAAAAACAAGTTCTGATGCACGGCACAATCCCAATATTTCGCAAGGAGGCAGCTGCGTATGCCTCGTGTAATTATGAAAGGGGACACCCCATCATTATGATGAAAACCCTTGGCGACGGTAATTGGCGGAGACCGAGGGAGTCTCGGAACCCATGGTTAAGGCGGCGCCTCTGTCCTGTGACAGGTAATTTGGGCCACAAGGTCACTGGGGCGTGCATTATTCTATCTGACCCTGTGGAGCCAAATTGTGTGAGAACTGAGGGGTCCTCAAAACTTTCAGTGGCTATTCTTTAGGTGGGTGTGCTATAGATTCATATAACCGTGCATAACAACACTGGAGGGATATGACACACCGGTGTCGCACAGCTTTCAGCATGCATAATAAAATATTGCAAATAAATATATAGACACGAGCGCGCACAACGCCATCCACGGATTCTTGACTCAATGAAATCAGCAAGACAGTTTTGGAAATGGCATACTATCATAAAGTCATAACAGTATATTAAAACCGACATGCTTTGCCCACGATGAGTGATCTAGCCATGTTTCAAATAGAAGCAAACAAAAGAAAACAAGAAAAATAGAATTAGATATTTTCAGTTCCTTTACGTGACCCAAAGATCGTCACATACACGTGTTTGTTTTTTCTTTTTTTTTTTTTTGTGACATGCCCCGTGCATACCCGGCTGCTCTTGATGAAGAATTTCATAATTCAAGCACTCGATTTCTAAAATCTGTTTCGTGTCAAAGTAGATCTACGACGAGACGATATCCTTTACAAACTTACATGATCATATTGGCGATAACTTCATTTTGATGTTTTAGAGGGAAAGGGAACTCTTTCAGCGAAGGTGAGCGGGCGAATTTAATTATTTAGCAAGACGATTTTTCAGTGAGAAATAGTGCTGACAATGACATGGATAAATGTGACAAAACTTGAAATTGCAACGTTAATGTAACGCGGCGCCCAAATCAGTGAAATATCAAAATTAACATCTTTTTGTTTACATGCGGTCGTGACAGAAATCAAGATACGAACAGGTGGAAATGGATATATTTTCAAGTTCTTAATGCAGACATTGGGGACATAAATATTTCTGTGCCTTCTCCAGTCATAAGGTTATAGACTTCTAATTGACTGAAAATAACATGCTGTTACATGCCTTAGGAAGACAATAAAAAATATGTCCTTTGGACAGATTGTGGAGAATGGGCCCTAGATTTTTTAACCTACCTGCGAATTATTTTACATTCTCTCCTGATTTTGTAAATTAAACCTGAAGTTTGGGTCATTCCCTTCGGTTTCGGTGTGGCCTTCTCTGCGGAGCACTTGTCGTTAAGGAAACTGGTTAGCTTGTTTACACCTTTCGATGTATCGGTTCGCAGCTCGAAAACGAACTGCAAGATCTATATTTTGAACATCATTTTTAATAAGCTCATTGAATTCTGCAAATAATTAAAGAAGACTTAGAGATTGTGGAATTTCTTGTAAGCGACAGTAGAGAAAACAGTTTATTGGCTCAAAGAGGGAAACTGGATTAGGCTTCTGTAACCATAAGTAGTATCCTCCCACACGATGTATTAACATGAAACAAGATGGCGAGATAATTACACGAGTTATAAGACGAGCCAGCCATACTTAAAGGTACAGGGGTAGATATTTGCTTCACAGCTTGAAAAATCCACATATTTTTTTCACAAACTTTAAACCGTGCACATCTGTCCTCCGCCTGACCATTTCTGAGAATAAACCTTTTGAATGTCGGGATTTTCATCCTGAACACGCCGCCATTATAAGTGCTTTGTGAAGTCATAAAGTGCAAAGAGCTAGCGGACGATCGGTGCGGGCACATGCGCAAACCGTTTGAACCAATCGTTTACAAGCCTTTCTCGCATTTTGACGTCACGCAGTACGAGTAATGGCGGCGGGCGCAGGTGAAAATCCCGACATTCCTGCGGTGTTTTCTCAGAAACAGTCAGGCGAAAGGAAATATATACGAAGTTTAAATTCTATGAAATAAAATAATAGAGACTTATTAGGCTTTGAAGCAAATCACTTGCCCTGTTCCTTTAAGAATAATACGGCTTCAACATTTTTGTCCTTGAAGCTTATCATAGAAGATTATGAAATGTAAAATTCCCCGACCCATCAAAGACAAAAAAAAAAAACCTGCGAGGCTTTACGTCTCACCTAGCAGCTTGAACTTGTCTGTCAACTGACGAAAGCGCACAAGAAAACATGGGGCTATAAAGTTCTAGTGTTATGCCCCGGACCAAGACAAAAAGCCAGCATCTGTCAGAACCTCGTTAATCAGGGGTGAATGCTGAGCTCCTGTTCCCACCATTTTTATCCCGGCGTGAGCAAAATATTTTGTGTTGTCTACGAAAACACGAAAGTTCAACCGTCACGCTACACCCTTTCTTCTTAAAAGCGAGCCGGTAACCCGATCCAGAAGCAGCAGTCACGCCTACTTAGGAACGCCTGGCCCTAAAAGAATACACAAGCATTGAGAAGTGGCGTACCTGGTTGCCTACGTCTTGCGGTGAAGACCTTCTAGAAAGATATGTTGTACCTTTAAAGGCCAGCCAGGGTACAAAAGGAGAGTGGAGACATGATGGGACGCCTGTATAAATCTAAATTCAACCGCACACTTTATACCGGAAGTGCTATTTTTGTTCCCGAATTTTACAGGTAAAGCATTTCATACTGCATAGAAATTTTGCAGATCACTAGTTTACTATCTCTCTGAACGCTACGGTAAAGAAAATTGAAAATTGATATATATATATATATATATATAAAACGTCTAGTATTTGAATATGAAAGCACTTTGATCTGAGTTAAGGCAGTGTCCTTAGCCATTTGTAGGCGGGGCTGGTCTATCAACAGTAACAATCGAACTGTGCTGCTCTAGGCATTTCGACAAAAGTTGAGAACTTTCTAGTGTCGAATTAATATATTTAATTAAATTTAAACCTCTGAAAAGATAAACTGCTTTTTTGTTTGCCATTTTGCGAAGCTCACAGAATTGCTGATGCCAGTGTTCGATTTTACGTTTGGGTGCAATAGTGAGTTAACACCCAAAATAATGTTCTGCACAATGACTTGGAGCATTTTTGCAAACCGTCACGTCAAGCTCAAGAGGTAAAAGGAACGCCAACCACTCTTGAGAATCTGAATCTGTATCACTTCATTTTCATGAAGGCTCGTGTGACACCCGCACCTTAGACCAGTCTGTGGAAGAAAGTGCACCAGCTGGCACTCACAGGTTCTCCTGCTGTTAGGAGAACAACTACTGACTTCGACTTCGGCCGTCCAGAGGAGTTAAGAAAATTTACCTCGCCCTGGCGCCTGGCATATGTAACCGGGTGGAAAGGCAAATACAGTATAGTAGTATTCTTTCTCTTAAATTTAAGGGGGAGGAAGGTGAGCTTAGTCCGATAATTTTTTTTGAGATGTTACATATTATTTGGAGGAAGTGTGTCACTAGGGATTTTACCAAATTACTGTGAATGATCAATTTTGAGAAGAATGGCCGAAAAAACCTACGCTAGAAAATTTCTGTCCCTGCCGGGGATCGATCCAGGGTCTCTCGGCTTGCAAGTCCGAGCGTGTTACCACTACACTACAGGGACACCAACTTCACAGCAATTTAATTCTTAAATACCTACTGCCTGAATCGGTCCCTAACTTCCACGTGCGAACCTAGTGTTCACCCGTGACCCAAACACACTTCCCGACTGCTCACACATAAACCGCGGGTGCAGAGAATGTTAAAATTCTGCCGCATAGTCTACTAGGGCGAGGTTCTGACACACGGTTGCAGGAATTCGAATGTCACAATAAGAGAAGTCAGCTCTACATTGCCGAGACGTCATGTTTTCGGACGTGACTAAAAAAAAGTTCCCGTGCATATTGTGCTAACCCAGGCACTATGTTTTAGTTGAAACACTGCCTAATGCTACTGATGTACATACCATGGATGTCTCTCTATCTTTTCCTGGCACTTTAAACTTACATTCAGAATTAGTCACTATCTGGGTTCACTGTATTGTTCAAGTACTGTACGACCCGCCATTCCTGGTATGGTTAGAAGGCAGAAATGGATATGCGTCAAGTGATACATACATATGGACGATGACTTGGAGATCAAATGTGCGAGGGCATGAGAGAGGAAGAGAGAAAGAGAGAGAGAGAGAGAGAGAGAAAGAGAGAGAGAAAGAGAGAGAGAGAGAGAGAAAAGAGAGACAGAGAGGGAGGGAAAGATATCGAGAGACGGGAAGGAAAGAATCGAAACAGACAAAAAAAGAGAGGAAGAGAAGGGAAGAAAAAGAGAGAGGAGGAGGGAAAGAGAGAGAGAGAGAGAGAGAGAGAGAGAGAGAGAAAGAGGTAGGGGAAGAGATCGAAAAGAGAAAGAGAAAGGGGAGAGACAGAGGGAGGGCGTAACTGGAGGATGCACGCCTTCAGGCGTGCATCCTCCAGTTACGCCCTCCCTCTGTCTCTCCCCTTTTAATTCCTTGGGTGATGGTTACTGTTTGCTTAGAACTCTATGTACATCACCTGTACAGCCCCATCATATTATTCTGTATTGGTTTAATCGTTGATGCTTGATTTTCCTTATGTTGTGTATGAACAACCTGGGGAAAGGAAACACAAACTGTGTAGTTTTGTATATTGTTATGATTATGCCCACTGCAATATTAATATTTTCAGAACACAATTTGCATTCCTACCCACAGAATTGCCGTTGCTATAATACTGACTGTGCCGAATGATCTATCTATCTATCTATCTATCTATCTATCTATCTGTCTGTCTGTCTGTCTGTCTGTCTGTCTGTCTGTCTGTCTGTCTGTCTGTCTGTCTGTCTGGCTGTCTGTCTGTCTGTCGTACACTTTACTTAATCACACCCTCACAGCCTTGCCGGAAATGTAGTTAAATTCAGGCACAACGTGTGCGGTTTGTGCAACATTTATGTATGAATGTTTAAATAAAGAAAGCCAATGTCAATTATTCGAACACTTTCTCAACAAATTTGTTATAAACAAACAACAACCAATTATTATAGTATAGCCTCATTAAACCCACCCCATTAAGGTGGCTAAGACTCGTCAAAGTTTTTGGCTGTGAGTAGAATCATTATGTAATGTAATTGTACTCTGAGGTCAACCCGAAAATTTCATTATGCTACTATGATGAACGGCCTTGAACCTTGACCCCATACGCCGATAGGTCCAACCAAATCACAGACTAATGCCGTTTATCACTAATGTGATAATATTTGGAGTAAAGTACAGATTATTACCTCGAAGTAAAAAAAAGAAAAAGAGAGATATGGTATTTCACGCGAGCTGTATATTTGCACTGGAGTTCTGGTAAACAAAGTTGGGAGCAAACAGCCTGGAGGTCTTGCGGCGAGAACAGAGGGTCGTGGCGTCAGGCCAGGGATAGCGTTTCGCCTTGCTCCAAACATCGTACACCGACTAAGCCCTTTTTCGTGCCCTCAGATATTGTAAACTCCTCCACGACCTCTGACCTTTTGTCTGCAGGTGGTTTCCCCTCGCGTATCTCGCCAAGGGAAAATGGGTTCCACGTCCCACGTGCTCTGGTGTTTGTTGAGATAACTGGTCGTGTAACCGGCAAACGGCTTGAGGCGCATTGCTGTTCCGTCTGAGCTCCTGGGTAGGGTCGAAGGATCAAATCCGGAGCCCCCGGTTTCCGGCATCTGGTGCTACTTTTATACAATCAGACTTAATTTGTAACAAATCAGCCCCCGGTAGGTTTTTGTTTCCTGGGATAAGCGACGAGGCATGTTCGCAGCTCAGAGATAATCGGAAACATGTATTATCATAAGCGTGACATCATAGCTGTGTTTAGCTGCCTTTGAGATGGCGCTGAAGGCTTCCTCTAGGAGGAAATTCCCAGTGATTGTGTGCAAATGAAAGACGGCGCATGTCAGAAAGCAGCGATTTGATCAGGACGAAAAGCTTCTTAGGCTGACTTTTCCTGGTGGCTGACGTCACCCCGTATCTCAAGGTTACTGAATCTCCAAAATTATTGTGTGCTTGAGCATGGGCGCTAAAGTTCAAACCGATAAAACCGAAGCTTTTAGCTAAACGTCTACATTATGGAACCCTCGTATATTTTATATTATCACACTTAAACTTTCACAGCATTGTCAGTTCATTGTTAAATTTGAAAAATCACGACCTTTCAAGTACGTGTCTTCTCCACAACAGCCACTTGCCCATTGCAGAAGCTCTATGCTATCCTGCAGATGTATAGACAGTTTAAACTTCATTTGCCTTGTTGTTATGTCATGTACCTTTGTCTATTGGCCTCGTGCCCAATAAGTGAAAGAAGAGGTAAATTTCAATCCGTCTTTCCTCTAAGTCGGACTTGTCTTTAGCCGATGAGAGGTATTGGGGTGTCATTAACGAGAAGTTTTCACTGCAGCCTTACAAACCAGAGTTTTCTGCAAGAACTTACTAAATGAGTTTGGTTGACACCTTCTTCCCCTAGCTATAAAATAACTCTGGCTGAGTCAAGCACTAGTCTAAATATACCTTGTACTGCAGTGACATTCAGAAATTACACGTCTGTATCTGAATCAGGTGTAGTGAACTGAACGCCATAGAAACTTGAATCGCTGGGCGACTGAAAATGTTGAAACACAGTCTCAACTGCAGAGCTGATGAGAAGAAAGAGATGGTGAGGATAATGAGGAAGTCCTATTATAAGCTCAAACAAGGACTATCAACCGTAATACCTGTAAATATCGTATACCTGGAGTTTGCCCAGCAGTAGTCAGTAGTAACAGTCAATAGCAACAGTCAGCAGCTGAACCAAATTGTATCCGAAATACCTTGTAAAATGGAAATTAGAGATACTGTCTAGGTCCGTAATTTTATTTGGAAGTCTTTACAAAGTCCTTCAAGATTTGATTATGAAAACGAGCATGAAACCTGTTCAGTATATCACTAAGCTAAAACTTAAGTTCTTCTTACCGATTGGACGTTCATGAGCGTCTGAAATATTTTAATAATGTAAGAGAATCTTTTGTAAACGAAGCCCTTCATTATTTATCACATTTAAAGGGGCAAAACTGCTTTTCCAGACGGTGCCAATACACTTTACGCTCCAAGGACACTCGTATGAAAATGCATGCATTGCATACACTTGCATGAATCTTAAAAAAAAACAACAAAACTTGATCCGATCATCAACATCTCTGTAATTCAAAAAAAAAAGTTTTGTTTTAGAGGTGTATATCAGGACACATTTCTAAACAAAGCACAAATAAACCAGAAGGCACCATTGAATACGATGGAGCGATGCGGTCTGAGACGGTGGCATATGTTGGTTGATACATCACTTAACACCGGCGGCATTATTGAGAACAAACTTCCGAGAGACAATAAAAATAAAAAACAACGCATTGAGGAATCATTCACACTAACTACTGCAATTTGAAAAAAACTCCTGGCTTCCTTTGGCTGACACGGGGCCTGTGACGTACATCCGGGTTTATTTATGGTTTTCTAGACAGATCAATCATTTATGTCTTTCACGTTTTCCTCGTGTTGAGCCAACGACCCTGGTTTATCATGTTGTGTATCTTGGTCTAGAGCGGTTGCAGTCTATACTCGTTCACGACATTTCAGCGAGCTTTGCTTGAAAACAAGATCGTCTCATCTGCCCTTTGTCATTCGAATACAGGCGATTGAATTGCTATTTCCACGGCTCTCTTTATTTAGCCACGATGTGAGTAATTTTTATCTTTAAGATGATGACGTCAACGGCGCTTGCAGCTAATCAGTATAGTGGAAATACGGATCGTAAGCGAGAACCTTACATCTCGTCCATTGCCGTTTTATATTTTGTTTGTTGGACGAGGAAAAAGAATGTGTCAGACAAAGAGCGGTGCCTTTTGTTGGGATTACGTGAATAGGGCAAGATGTTACTAGGCGCAATGCACGCCAGGTTTGAATGTGATACCTCATGCTTTGTACATAGCTAACCTGTGGGTGCCAATGAGGGTTTATCACTTAAGACAGGAGATAGAAAAGGAAGGTTCAAGAAGACTTGGATCACGTTTTCGATTTAGAAGAAATAACGAGAAGATGTTAGGAAAAAAAATGTAAATCTTTCTTATGTAAGTTCATTATTTTGTGAAAGAAATTTGATGAAGAGCAAGTGAAGAATCAAATATTTTGCGGTTAAAAAAAAAAAAGAAAAAACGGTGATGGTTGAGAAAAATGATGTCCTCCGAGCTTTTCAGCCAAAGTGGGAAAGGCACGGCCATAGAGAGTTATACCCTGAACAGGTTAAGAGAACCGGATATCACCCGTGGACATGGTGGCGACGGTCAGTTGCGAGCCGAAGGAAGGAAGTGATTTAAGAACTCATTGGAACTCAGTCAGATCATACTGCGATCAAACAGAGCTGAACAGCAGGAATGGAGCTACTCAGTCTATAATGAAGGCACCACTGCTACAAGTGTCAAATGACAAAAAGGTTTAAGTATGAAGACTTTATTAGCCGAGAAAAGATCATGATGTAGTATAATCATAAAAGTTGTGTAGCCGAGAAAAGATCATAATAATTAAGTCTTGTTGCCGTTTTCTTGGCATTGAATGTAGATCTCGTACAAAGACAGGACAAAAATGGAAGACAACATGAGATGATAAAGACAGGATGAGCTGAAAGGAAATCTCTTGAGAAACTGTGATATGAGGGGTTCTTGACAAAGAAAACGTGCAATGCTGTAGAAGAACAGAACATTTGGAAAGTTCTTAGGCATGGTCAGTGATAAGGAATGAACAGAGTTTGATAACCATCGATTAAGATTTCATCCTTTGAGAGAGGAAACGCACATGTACGAGGATTAAAAATAGATGAAAGAACTCGTGTCGTCACAAAAGGTTGCGACTCCAGCTATTTTGAGCACTCTCACAGGTGTTCTAGTGGCACCTTGTAACAGTACATTATACAGCCTCCAAGGGCAGATAACTTGACGCCAGATGATAAGTTTATATCGGGCTGGTTAAAATGTGGAAAAACAACAACGGACGAATAAAGAATATGCCGATGACTGGGTGAATAATGTATGTGACAAAGGATTGCACTTACATCTACGACAGAACCTCGCACTTGCGAACATATTTTTTTGGGGGAAAAAAATCCTTCTCTTGAGTACCATATTTTACTCACAACTTCGAACACTGGGCGAGCTCGAATTTATGGATGGTCCTTTGAAATTCGCGTTAATGAGTTTCTGTACACATGCACACCCACGCGTACAGGTTATAACAACATCCTCAAACAACAACAACAACAACAACAACAACAGCAACAACAACAGCAGCAGCAAAAAAAAACAACAACACATTACCAGGTACATACACACTCATCATGATGTAAATGTAGAGGCACGTGCATATAGGATTCTATAACTAGAATGAACAACGGACAGGAAATGGGCTTACTGGTCGCGGGATAAGGTGGTTCTGTCAGGGTGGGATGAGTGGAGTAAGGGGAGGAAGGGGGGGGGGGGTAGAGAGAGAAGAAATAATACTTTTTGGTCCAGTAATCAGTCAAAATGAGGCCTAAGTCGTATTTTGATTGAATTAAGTCAATGGGAAGCCATGAGATTAGAAATTAACAGATGGAAGTATCTTTTGAAATATTGAATTTTCTATAGAAAGGCCAGACATGCATAAGACAAAAGAACTCTTTAGAAGAGTATCAAAGAACCCAGTTGAAAAAAATATCTACATTCATATAAAAATGGCCGGTTCGTGCGAGCATCACTTCTGTATTTCTTGCAACTGAAAGTACAATATGTAAATATATTTGTTTGTACTTCAATTGTCTATAAAGATGTAATGTTTAATCTGTCGTGTCTGTCCCGCCATTTGTTAGATGTAATAATGACCGCCCTCATACTGTCAAGCAAGGTCTAGGCATGAATAATAAAACTTGTTGAAAGATTTATGTTTGTGCTTTCATTAGGACATCTGGCGTTTTTCTGATCCGAGATTTGGTTATTTGAATAGGCAAGGACTCACACCATACAATGGCAATAAGTTCTGAGAAAACGCGATTGAAGTGTAATTTTATACTGTTAAATGTACTGTACCGTACTGTACCGTACTGTACCGTACCGTACTGTACCGTACTGTATCGTACTGTACTGTACTGTACCGTACCGTACCGTACCGTACTGTACTGTACTGTACTGTACTGTACTGTACTCTACTGTACTCTACTCTACTCTACTCTACTCTACTCTACTCTACTCTACTCTACTCTTATCTACTCTACTCTACTCTACTCTACTCTACTCTACTCTACTCTACTCTACTACACTCTACTATACTATATATAACTTGGGAGTCATGACCTAAGTGTAGCTTTCGAATGTCTGGAAGTCAAAGGGCCAAAGCACTTGTTAGAAGGGGATATCTTCCACTGAAGATCCTCTGTTGCCTCGCTCTCCGAGGATTTACTCATATTATACGCCTCTCAAAAGTCTAATTTATCCACATTTATGGACCATTTACTCATAAAATCCAGGTGTTTTGTATCAAAAATACGTTAGCTTTGATTTCAACAACAAACAAGAAGTTGAAGGCGGATGGTATTGTTTACCTTCAGAGCCTGATATCCAAGTTCATAGTGTAACAACATAAACCTCGTTCATTGGGATGCAAGACATTTCACATATCAGCATATTATTATGCTACATGATAGATTATTTGTGGTTATTTAGCGTTGTTTATAGAGAGCAATCGCCGTAACTGGAGATTTGCAAAAAAAAAA
>JAWQUT010000347.1:660577-688134 GCA_033807755.1 Ellobium chinense | reverse complement strand
CCTGTCAGTTTCTCTACAGCCGTTATTTTGTGCGCCCTTTCACGTATGTGTGATATTCATTTTCAGACACCTCAAAACATATTTACTGAATGGTACGTCTTAGTGGTTAGTCATAAGTCTGCTTTTTGTTTTTGTTTTTTTTTTGTTCTGTTACCTATCCGTCTTGATCTCTGCCTACGCATTGCCAATGTGTGAAGCAATAATTTACGTTTGGTAGATTTGTTGTCTCCAGTGGCCGTGTGCATAATCCTTCCGTTAGTTAACGCACTGCGAGAATCACAGGAAACTTTCAAAGCATTAATGGTGTTCATTGCAGTTAACGGAATACGTTGATTACCGCAGCCACTTGGCCGAGAGGGCGGTTGAAAAGTAGAGTGCTTCTCTTTTGGTACGAATGTGACCGAGTTCGAATCCTGCATGGGACAAGTTTCTCACTGGCTATTAAGGCACCCACTTGTTGGCGGCAGGACAGGCACACAAACCGGTGGGAAATCTATAAATATAGATTTGATTTTGTCTATTGTCTACCACTAGCAATTTTGGCAGATTCGAATCAGAAAATGAGAAATAACTGGATTCGCCCGCTTCGCGGCGTTACCTTCTTTTCCCTTTAGACATATTTGGCCTTTCATAGACAGAAGAGTTACAGAAATACACGAAGCATCTGGATGCTCACACCTCAATGAAACAGAAGCACCACTGCCCCTCAGCACCATCCGTGCCGAGATAGATAAATAGCAAAGCTGATAAGCACCATTAGCACGACCATCACCACAACAACGACAAAATTACAGGCCGAAAACTCGCTTGTTTACCTGCATTCGAACCAATTACCCTCGGCCGTTCACCCAAAGATCCCAAAATCATGAGAATGCACAGACGCCTACATTTTCATGGGCGGTCTGGCCTTGAAGACCTTACAACAGACGTGCTCTTCAGACATAACCAAGCCTGCTCATTTTGCCTCTCGCTCAGATTTGGAACTTTCAGCGAACTCATTATAAACATGCTCAGTATTTATATTATCTAAATGCATTTGCCTTATTTGTGGAAACTGGTGTAAGCGTCGATAGAAGAAGCTCTTTGCACCTCACTGCAGTTCTGGTATTAGCAAGAAGATGTAATGAGCTTTTGGCCCTCTCACCTACTAGATCTGGAACTTTGAACGAACTAATTATAAATATGCTCAATATTTATATTATCTGAATGTATTTGCCTCATTCGAAAAAAAAAATGGTGTAAGCTGCAGAAGAAGAAGCCTGTTGCACCTCACTGTAGTCCGGGTATTAGCAAGAAGATGTTATGAGTTTATGGCCCTCTCGCCTGGATCTGAAACTTTGAATGAACTCATTATAAACATGCTCAATATTTATAGTATATCTAAATGTATTTACCCCATTTGAAGAGACTGGTGTAAGCTTCGAAAGAAGAAGCTCTTTTTGCACCTCACTGCAACCCCGGTCTTAGCAAGAAGATGTAATGAGCGTATGACCCGCTTATGCCATCGTCCTGAGCTACAGGTCTATGTGCATATCAGACTAGACCGAGATGTAGGATAAAGTTTAACGAAATGAATGTCAAGCACTCCCACCAAGAGCCTGAACTTCAAACAAACCGATCCTTCAGATCAAGTTATGATGTCAAAGTTGACTCCTTTGGCAAGTGTGCTGATACTGTTCATATGTAACCGTGTATATTGCAATCGGCGTTGGTTCTAACGTTGGAAAAAAAAAAAAACGTGTCTTCGATGTTACTGGTCTAACTGCCGGTTTTGCAAACATGGAAAATAAAATAAAATAAAATACGAAGGAGTACTCTCTTTACAGCTCACTCGAAATATACCGCAGGATAGATGTCATCAGGTATGCATAATATACAAAGGTAATGCTTCTCTTGTTCAAAGTTGAGGGGACGAGAAGGGTCAGAGATGGTGCCCTTTAAGGAGCAAAGAGAGAGAGAGAAAGAGAGAGAGAGAGAGAGAGAGAGAGTCTGGCGTCCTGTGGAGCTTTTGCTTGCAGCACGAAAGTTTTGTAGTTGGTTGCACTTCCTCAAGCCACGTTGCACTTCTGAAGCGGTGTCAAAAACTATCGTAATGATTGAAAATAATCTAGAATCTATTCTAATCCACACTTCTATACTAACCACCGGTCTCTTCCTTTAAAAACCTTGCTGGATCAAAAGGATCATAAGTATTGAGAGGTTTCGAATGTATCAAAATGCATCAACGGTTTTAAGTATGAGAATCGCAACAGAACTGATGCTTTCAATACTTATTGTTCGAAGGCTGAGTATCGCAATTTTTGAAAATTCAGATATCGCCCCACCTTAGGTCTTGCTACAAGGAAGCCCCCACCTCAAGACTTGCTACAGTGAACGCCCCCCCCNCCCAACTCAAGTATTGCTACAGTGAACGCTCTTACCTCAAGACAGTGAACGCCCCCACCTCAAGTCTTGCTACAGTGAACGTCCCCCAACTCAAGTATTGCTACAGTGAACGCTCTTACCTCAAGACAGTGAACGCCCCCACCTCAAGTCTTGCTACAGTGAACGCCCCCACCTCAAGTCTTGCTACAGTGAACGCTCCCACCTCAAGTCTTGCTACTGTGAAATCACAGGAAATAATTATGGTTTATTATTCACTGCAAGTGCATGCACCGCTGCATTGTGGGAGGCGCAGGGAGTGGTGATATGAAATAATTAATATTATGACATGATGCGGTACAGTCTAGCGGTGGGAGTTCTTAGCACCCGCGTTATCTCCAGACCACAGGGATCTATGTTAATGTGTTCGCACTCATTTGATAAAGTTACTACCAAAAGCAGTTATTGTGCACATATAATTTACGACATTGAAATTTATAGCGCAATGGCGACGGAAGACTTCCGTAGCTTCGGTAAAATTTCAGGCCGGATCCAACATCAGTGAAATAGAACGTATTTGCACTCTGCCGTACGAGGATGGAATGTGGTTCTGATATTCAAGGTTTTGTCATGAAAATGTAGAAAATACCTTTAAATTTTAAACATAAACCTCTAAACCAATAGTTTTTTAAAAAATTAGTGCCAGCTCACCACATAACATTACTTGACTTCTCAAAAGAACACTTTAGTTAAGAGTGAGCGTTTAGGTGTGTGTGTGTGCTTAGGTGAGCCTTGACTGTCCTTGACCGTGTCTCACCCCGTATCATTACTGTATTTGAGAGAAAGTGTGTAGGTGTAAGTGTACATTTTCATGCGCCTTGACCATGCAGGACTTGAATTCTCATTCAAACATGCTTGAGTTTGCTTTTTTGTTTTTGTTTTGTGGCCATTCATTTAGATTTGCTCGAGGTCATGTAAATCTAGAAATAAACAATTAAAATAGCTGTAGACTAAATAATGATCGGTTTACATCTTTTTTTGCGAAATGCAAGACCGCTGGTTTCTTCTTTCTCTGTAAATAAAGAAAATCGTTCCTCCCTCACTCTCTCCTATTCACAAAGACCTCCAGATTTAGGGCGTACTGGGCTGTGAAAATTTACGGAAACGTTTGGCAGTGAAGATCTCTGGAGACGTAATCTGCCGCTGAAAACAGCTTATTCAGCGTTTCATAGAACGCGGCTTTTACATGCAAAAACGACGCCATTTCCTTTGCCATGTAGCTGTGTCAATAACAATAAAAATAACAATACGTTTATTGAGCTCAGACAACTATCTGCTGTAAATGAGCAAAATAACAATATTTTTAACAAGTCAAGGGAGAGCATTTCCGATGCGTAAAACCAAACTTCAATGCCAGAAAGAAGTACCTTATGATCCTCAACGTTCATTTGTTTACTTTAATTTTGTAGTGTGCTTTCAGCAGAATAACACTGTGCATTGTAAATTGGCCGGGTAAGTTTGTTTGATATAAAAATTCGAATTGTCGTTTGCTTTATAGCAAGAAGAGGAACCATGATCGTAGAGAATAAAGTAAACTGTTTATTTTCTTATAAATCTAGGCTGCGTCCAGTTTTTTAATTAATCTCTAGTAAATGAACGTAGGTCTACACCATTGTAACACCCCAGCCTAGTTTTGTTGTCAGATGCAAAAAGGAGAGTGAAACCGTCAGTTAGTGAATGGTAATGTGATTTCATCCTTACACCATCCTGACTTGTCTGAAACAAGCATTGCATTTGAAACAAGGATGTATCTACACTAAGATGAAAAGCAAGAACAATATTCTGGGCGTCTCTTAAAATTCCTCAGGAAATGGATTTTTGAGTACAGTTTGACAGGTGTACCGTTCGGATGGCCGAATCCTCCAATTTCTCCATAATGCGGATGAAATAAACACAATTTGAGCAAGACAAGAAGCGCTCAGCAGGTGTGTCAGAAAATAATGGCGCGACGAGGTTTCGATGGCCTCTGCCATAGACTTCTACAAAGTATAACCCAGATTCGAAGGATTGCCAGAATGCAGAACCAGGATTGTAAGGAACATGATAACGTTGGAGGCAGTGGACAGTGGGTCATTCGAAAATAGGACAGTTAGGTCTAGAATGTATGAAATAATATAATTATAGACAGAGGGATGTAGGAGCATTAAGTAATATAGGTGGACATGGAGATACTGAAATATTGCAGTTAGCAGAATCGAATCTTGTGTTTCAACCATGCGTTATTTTCTTTTTTTTTTTATTATTTATTTTTCTCCATGTATTGATTTTTAGAACATTTTTTTTAACCTCGAAGAAGCCCTTCTGAGCAAAATTTGGAAATTTTATAAAGTATAAAGTGAGATGTGACTTCTACTCAAGACTTCATACATGTACTTGTTTTATTAACATTCTTTACTTTAACTATTCATTTACCCGTTTTGCATCTGCTCACATATTTACTAATTTGTGCAAACGCATTCAAGCATTCAGGCAATGCTTTATGACTTTATGAACTTAAAAGTTAGGAATGACAATATAATCTTAAGAACACGATTTGTGTACAAAACAGTCGCCCACACACGAGCTTGCTCCCAGATAAGAAATATAATGCAGGCGCTCTCAGTTTCCATGTATATTAAATAGCCACGTATGTTGTAAATTAGAACCGAGCTTTAATATACGGTTGCATGCAACGTGCCCGGGACAGACAGCTTTATTTTGGTACAGTGGCTCTTCAATAATGTCCTTCAGCTGAAAACAAGGCAATTTGATGAATTAAACTGCACCAAAATATTATACTAGTAATTGTGAGTAATTTGGGTTTTGTTTAGAGATAACTCAGATTTCTGGCCAAGGTCTGTGAGTTCGCATCTAGTAATTGATATGGGACCGCCTATTTGTTGCTAAATACAGGAAGAGCTTGCACTTATAGCTTTTTTTTTTACGAAAATGACATGGCACACACGGGCAGGGGAGACAGAGAGAGAGATAGAGAGAGAGAGAGAGAGAGAGAGAGAGAGAGAGAGAGAAGAGAGAGAGAGAGAGAGAGAGAGAGAGAGAGAGAGAGAGAGAGAGAGAGAGAATGAGGCGGGGAAGGAATGCTGCGTTACACAATGTTTTCTGTTTATCGAGTGTCCCATGAAAACTTTAGTCTCTTTAGTTTGTGCATGGAAGGTAAAAATAAGAACGGCATCCTCATCAACATCAGCGGCAACACAAAGAGAATGAATATCAGACTTTACTTTGTGCATGGAAGGTAAAGACAAGAACGGCATCCTCATCAACATCAGCGGCAACACAAAAAGAATGAATATCAGAGTTAAAAATTTGAACAAAGACATGATTTGAGAAAGAATGAATAAACGCACATATCCTCATATGCAAGAAACAACACGATCAGAAGAGAAAAACCAACAACGCCAAATGTAGAGAAGAGGAACAATAATAATTAAGACAATCGTAATGATACCAATAGCCTCGACACAGGAGGAGTTGAAACAGCAGTCAGAGTAATTACATTAACAAGAGCGGCAGCAGCAGCAGCATCAGCAGTCGGAGCAAGGGCAGCAAGAGCAGCAAGAGCAGCAAGAGCAACATAGCAACAACAATAACACCAACGTCTTCCATATAATTACCAGCTTCCTCTTCAAGCCGTGTTGTTCTCTAAGCAGGTTTTTTTTTACCTTTGCATGGCGCATTCATTACAGCGCCTGGAGGTGCCACGTTCCCCTGAGAAGCGTCTTAAGGGAATTATCAAAGAGGTTACCATAATTTCAAGACGTGTGCCCCTCTAAATAATCCCAAATGCAGTTATAGTTATATCTGCATTTGGCATTAAATTAAATGTATTTGCCATGCAGATAAGATTAAATGATTATTTGCTCTTATACATACTTCCATTGCCAACAGTCATGCTCCTTACAAAGTTGTAGGTTAGAAGTTTGGCTTCTCTAGGGTAGCCGTCGCACGGTTTGAGATTCTTTACACTGAAGCTTAAAGGTGCCACACTTCATCTGTGAAACTTTTCAAACTAATCAAGAAAATTACCTCATGATTTTGTTTCTCCCCAAAGCGTGTAAGATTTACACACGTGAGCGCATATTCACACACTTACGCAGAGAAACTCACAAGCGTACACACTGAACTCAAAGTCTTGGACCTGTTATTACTGAAGGGAATATGAAAACAAACAGGGAAGGAATCCCCATGTAACAGCCCACATTGGACCCATTTGGGATCCATAAAAATGGACGTGCTGAAAGAGTGTCGACTGCTGGGGAACATTATCCCACTCTAGCATAAACGTATACCAGGCTGGTTGGCTGATTATTTGGCAGGTATTTATAGTCAACTAGAGAGGTTGCCTTTTTTTGGAGACTTCCAAACAACTCCCAAAATAACCTGCCTACATGAAGGACATCAGGTATGTGTAGTCTTTTTAGTGGTTAGTCAAGAATGTTTGCAGAACCGACTGTCAAATTTTACATGAAAGAATAGACTCCTGGTCAGGGAGAGAGCTAAACTTCGGTAGGATGAGGATTGTATAATGGTGCACGCGGACGTAGATTTTCATTGGACGTTACGGATGGAACCATAATGCACTCTTGTAAACCCCCTGGATAATAGTCAGGAGGGAAAAACCCAACAGAATCTTACGAGTTGCATCATACGAATGAAATGCCGCTTTCTGCACTGTTAATTGAGTGCTTGCACATTAATGATGGGATCTGTTCCTCGTAAGAATTACATTTGTGCGTCTGTCCTGAATACACCCTTGGTAGCGTTCAACTTGCGGAGTTACTGTAATTCTTACAACGATAAGATACCCCATCGTTAATGCGCAAGTTCTGTAATCTTCATCCATGGAAGTGACCTTTACTTTGTTCCACCATCCTCCCCCCTTTTTTTCCACCACAACACTTGCGCAATAATGAATATTAAAAATAGTATCTGAAACGGAACTGCTATAAGATTTTTCTTTGTTATGATGATCTGTTAATTGGTTATCATTCTGAGACCCAGTAACCAGTAAGTCCTTGCCCTTTCTGTACGGCCAGCGATGGGAAGTCTGAAAAGGGGAACGAAGAGGTGAGGGAGACTTCAGAAAGCTTCAGAAAGTTACATCTTTGCCTTGCCAGCTTCCTATTTGAAATTCGTTCATGGCTGTCATTCTGCCTAATGAGGCACCCGCTTCCTGTTTCAAATATAATTTACAGAGAAAAATTCCTTTACTTGTACAGGATTTTCTGGCGTCATGTTCTAAGCAGATTTAAAGATAAGAATAAACAAGGCAGAAAATCCAAGCAATATTATTCAAGATTGTATCCTCATACCCCTCTATCCTCCCCAAATTTCAATATTTCCTATCTACCCATCCGTAATAAGCATAGGAACAAGTTTAACATGTAATCACCGTTGCTCGCATTTCCGCTGTCTTCACGATAAGCCGGTCTGTTTACAGGTTGGTTTTTTTTTTTTTTTTGGTTGTTTTGTTTTGAAATCTTATCTTCGTTTGGTTTTTTTTTCATCCCCGTTTTCCTGTACCTTAAAAAAAAATCAGGTAAATTAAATATGAAGTTGGCACGAAGATTACACCAGCTTGCCTAGGTTCTTCACTGTCAAGGTCTTTCTACGTCGTATCGTCCAAATGCTGAAGATTTTATTCACTGGTAAGGTGGTAAAACCTGGCAAGTGTGTCTGACAAGTTTGAGGACAAGGTTTTCCCAGATTTTCCTACACAAGCCAAAATCTGCCTGACCAGCTAGATGTTTTCCGAGTTACACTAAATAAATAAAGGACATTCAAAGATGTTGAGTTATGTAATGAGAGATTCCAGATGTGTGTCTCTGATTGTGGCCAAATATTGACATACTAGGTATTATCAAATGGCTGGAATATTGTAATTATTATACTGACACAATGTGCAGCCTCGTATTCCGGCAATGTTTCTTCACTTTCATCACTCAAGAAGGTTATATTACCTCATAGCTTTCTCAACTCCCTGGAAACTAAATATGAAGCAATTTCTCTAATTTATCAAGATATGGACGCTCTTAAATCTTTCTTAGCTAATGATTTTGATCCTTCTAACCGAAAAAGATTTTGTTAAGACATCTCCGTTGGAACTGGAGGATGAAGGAGGTTTTGAAAAGAGGAAGCTCTGCTGTGAACATTCACCAAATTAATTGTAGATATTCCCCTGAAATTTCACAAGACGAAATTCGATCGGTCCGAAAGGTAACCATGGATGCCGGATTTTAGTAGTGCAGTTCGGCTCGGATTGGAGTAGGACTCCTGGGAGGGAAAAGGGGAGGCGAGGGGAGAAAGGGGTAGTTAAGAGATGATAAAATACGTCACATCTTTGATGATGATCTGGATGGCAGAGAAAAGTGAAGAGAAGGCAATACATGAATCGAAAGCACAAAGATGCTGATGGCAATGACAAGTGACAGCTTAGACATTAACGATGGGATCTCTTACCATCATAAGACTTACATTAATTCTGCATGTACAATGCTTCTAAAAGTGCATGCAGCACCGACCCATCAATGTAATTCTTACGGTGGTAAGAGATCCCATCGTTAATGCGCAAGCTGTCAAATAATAATGATGAATGGCGATGATGATGCTGATGCTGACGGGTACCCTCATTCACATGCAGTGCTTCCACCACCACACTTTTGCCTCCACGTACACACTTGCACAGAGTAGCTAAGATAACATTACATAAGAACCCAGGATCTACGAATTCGTCATCGCCCTATCGGCAAGCACCTCCTCCATCCGTACCCCCGTAAGATCGCCCCCGTGAGCACTTCTACCTGCCACCAGTTTATAAACAGACTCGCACGTGCAAGGGGGTATCCCGGCGGTCAACGGGTGCGCACGCGCATATTCTGTCTGTCAGTTCTGGGTGAATAGACCAATATTATTGCGTGACTGGGGTACACTCATCGGTCTTTAGCGCAGTTACTGATGAAGGTTGTGATTAGTTATGAGTTGGTGAACTGGTTGGTCGTGTTGCTGGGAGGTGGGACGGGCACTCGGGGGTAGAGAAGTGAATGGAATATAGTGGTTTAAATTTGAAGTCGAAGCTCAGGTATCGAATACTCGAATTTCTGGATTCGAATCCAGATATATGAGTAATTAATGATTTCAGTAGGTTTCGTCAATACTGTGGGGAAAACCTGAAGATCGCACTGACATTGTTCTATTGGAAGTGAGGTCAATAAACACCACGTGTTTCGTTAATGGAGAACTGGCACTTTAAAGATGGGATCTCATACCATCGTAAGAATTACAATAACTCTCAATGTTTTACGCAACTAAGGATGCTTTCAGCACCGATGCACAATTGTCATTCTTACGATGGTAAGGGATCCAACGTTCATGCGCAAACTCTCAATTATATTAATAAGCCCAACAAATGGCCAATTTTCAAAGCTGATGACCGTACAGATCAGCTGAGTTTTGTTTTGTCTCGTGTTGAATACAGTGCTTACTATCCAAAATGCTCACGTTTTCGACTCGTTCTTACCTAGCCTCACTTAACGTCCAACACTGTAAGAGCTGACCTATTTTAGGCGAAAAATACATTTGACTTTCTTCCCTCTACAGCTGAAGGTAGGAATCTCCTGAGTCCATTTTCTCAAAAGAGTATCGTTATATAGTTGCCAAAGGATTACCGTGGTTTTGCATAATGTGTGGGGATGATTTATAGGGTTCAAGTTTGTCTTCGTTTGGATCTAAACAGTTGAGGAAAAAATATTATGCGTATTACGAAAGAAAGACAAATATTATAGACACCCTCATGTTCTAAAAGCTCACGAACTCTTCTCCGGTCAAAACAAACACGTCCTCTTAACTCTTGCCAGTCTTTGTGAGATCATCTTGAATCCTTAACGTTTTGGGCATATTACTGAGCATTCCCTCCTTTAATACTGAATACTATACCTAGCATTATCACCACACAAACTGGAAATTATACTGCTGTGTCGGGTCTTCTTTCTTATTTTCCTTTCTATAGTGTATATGTTATTTAATCTTCCTGTATTATCTGCTATGCATAATTATATATCGGTGTTTGATTACCCATTTTGATAGCTTGTAACCTAGATTCAAATAAATGAAGGAATGGATTAAAAAAAAAAAATGTTATTGGTAAACCAGCGTTGTGATTGGAAGATAGAGCTGTAAAGTAAATAAATAATGAGCTTTTCCTGGCCTGGTTTAGTCAAGCGGAAAGTTTGGTGCTTGTTTAACCTTTCCAGAAAAGTCAGTTACTCATGGGCTGCTCTTTGCCTTCTCGAAAACGTGATTGACTGAGTATTGCTTCTACTTATTGGTAAACTAACCTTGTGAATGGAAAAGAGATCTACGAAGTAAATAAATGTGAGCTTTGGCTGGTCTAATTTAGTGACGTGGAAAGTTTCTTTAAGCTCTCCGGAAAGGTCAATTACTCGTGGGCTTTACTTCGCCTGCATTCGTTAAGAAGTATGTTCGCCTAAGACAGAGCTTATCAACTGGAATTACTTTTAATCTCCCTCAAGCAAGACGCATCTGATATGAAATGTAAGTTATTAGAAAAAAACACTCTGCGAACGCACATGGCACTGTCAGACTTTTCGAAAAAACCCTGCCCACCTGTAAGTTTTGTAATACTAAACTATGTGGGTAATGGGTAATGCTTACTTCGAGGTGGAGCAAGAGCTACTGGCACAGTTCTAGAATAATATGTGAGCACTGCGTTGTTGTTTAGACTGGAGCAATGTAATGAAATAGAAGCGGTGAGAATAACAGAGGGATATAGAAACAGTTTGCAAGAATAAAATTTCATCCTTTCCTCTAGCGGTGATTTGCAGTGCTGTAGTCGGTAGTGTAGATATAACAGCTGGTGTTGCTGGCAAAAATTCAAGAACAACCGTGTGTAACTGGATTATTGTTTTGACAGTGAAATACTATTCGCCGGAATAGATCGAATTTTGACCTCGTGTAGAGCTAGAAACACTAGACTACGATGGGAATAAACGATAGAGCTGAATAGCAGAAAATTGTGAAGGGAAATGAAATATGCAAAGCCTAAGGAGGGAGGAAGTGAGACAGAGAGAGGTAGTAAGAGAGAGAGAGAGAGAGAGAGAGAGAGAGAGAGAGAGAGGGAGGGAATAAACGATGGAACTGAATCGCAGAAAATTTAATTATAAACGGAAGTGAAATAGGCAAACCTCAATAGAAGGGAAGGAAGGAGGGAGGAAGGGAGAGAAAGTAAGAAGAGAAAGAGAGAGAGGGAGACAGAAAGAGAGAGAGAGAAGAAGAGAGAGGGAAAGAAAGAGAGAAGATGTTTTTAAAACCCCTGATTAATTAAAAGAGGGCTTTTCAAAGGAAACAGAGTGAAAGAGAAATTCAGCGTAAGAAGGCAGTGCGGGGGAACGAGAGAGACATAGTGAGAGGGAACAAATTCATATCGAATGTCACAGAGAGAGAGAGAGAGAGAGAGAGAGAGAGAGAGAGAGAGAGAGAGAGAGAAAGAGAAAGAGAGAGAGAGAGAGACACAGAGAGAAAGAGAGACAGAGAGAGAGATGCAGTGAAGGGAGATAGAGAAGAGGAAGGGAGAGAGAGATGCAGCAAAGAGAAAGAGAGAAGAGAGAGGGCGAGAGAGCTGAAAGAGTGTGAGAACTAAAAAGAATTATTTTGTCTCAGATTTAGAGCCAATTTCGTCATTGCATGGCCGTAAGGAGGCAGCAAGACAGAATAGCTTGCGAGTAGCTCTCACAATCTGAAGACTCTCAAGTCTGAGATTTGTGGTTCGGCTCCCGAGTCGGATGGTTTGCACTGTAGTGTTCTTGGGAAAGTCACTTCACTCCCTTTCCCCCACCCCAGCCAGGTGTAAATGAGAAGCTAGATAGAGCCACCAGGGCGCTACACCGTGGCGACTAACAATGACTTCGTTCTGGATTTCTTTTTGGACATTTTGTAATGAACAATATATATTGCTCTATGTATGAATGAGATGTATGAAATTCTATAGCGCAGTTGCAATTTCCCTACGCGATCATATTTTGCTTTCCGTTTCCTTCAAATAACAGTGTCCGGAACCGACGAGAACAGTAATTACAGCTATTTTAGAAATCCGCGACGATTGTTCTATTTTGCACCTGTTCTTAACAGACAACAAACAAAATATTTGCTCATAATTAATCATAACAAACGTCAGAGCTGTGTTTGTTTTGTTATCAAGGGTTAAACCTGGGATGCTGGTCGATCTACTCCGTCCAGGTGTGAATGAGTGAGTGAAGTTTTCATTGTGTCTGAAGAACGTTTTGTTACATTAGAACACAGAAACAAAGTAATTTTTTCTGTCTGTCTGTCTGTCTGTCTGTCTGTCTGTCTGTCTGTCTGTCTGTCTGTCTGCATGCCTGCCTGCCTGCCTGCTTGCCTGCCTGTCTGTCAACTAACCAATTTGGCCACAAGTTCGCCCATCTCCTCTATCCGGACACGAACATTGTTCTGCCTGCCTGCCTGCCTGCCTGCCTGCCTGCCGCCTGTCTGTTAGTCTTTCTGCCTGTCAGCCAGTCAGTTTGGCCGAAAATTCCTCTATCTCCTCTTTCCATACACCAACATCCATCTGTCTGTCTGTCTGTCTGTCTGTCTGTCTGTCTGTCTGTCTGTCTGTCTGCCTGCCAGCCAACCAATTTGGCCACAAGTTCATCCATCTCTTTTATTCATCCACCAACATTTTTAAGCCCGAAGAATCAACAACGTCGCTATAATTCTTGTGAACAAACGTCAGAAACGCAAATATCTTAGGAAGACGCCTGGACGATTAGTTGACAAGGAGGATTAAATTCTGCCACATCTTGCGGTAAACGGACACGATATTAGTTTACTCTTTTCCTAAATCATGAAATTCAAGAATTCAGATGGGCCTGATTCTTTCAAACCACATGTTTGTTTTTTGTATTTCAGTGTGGATTTTTAGGTTCTTCAATAACTGTAATTAGGAAGTTTTTTTGTCGTGTCGGTTAGCAATACTAAAAGCGACTATTTGTTTGCTGATTCGAAGACTGTGCAAAACATTCTGTGCTCCGATGGACTGTTTCGTTCCAGTTTAATAATCTTTAGGTTTACTCGTCCTTTTTGTTTGCCCCATCTTGTCCTTTTTTTCCCCCATTTTCTTTCACATCTTCATCATCATCATCCTTATCAGTAGCAGCAGCATTATCATCATCATTTAAGAATTTTTAAAAAATTAAGAACTTTAAAACAGACGTAAAAAGGTAGGTTTTCGCAGAGAAATAAATTTATTAGTGCAAATTTTTGATCTAAAACGATCTTCTTCAGGCATAAAATAATTCTAAGACCACCACCATTATAACCACCATCATCATCATCATGTCATGATGATGTTCTGTATCTTCTCCTTTCAACAAGACCTGTGCCAGAAATAATGAAGACCGTATTGTTTTCGTAAGCAGAGAGGGATACATAGCCTAGACACTTCACCCCTAATCCTCTGTAAGTGTATCTGGGCCAGTGGTTGTTTCTCTTAAATTCGGTGAAGGAAGGAAATGAAAAGAAAGACCGGCAGAAAAAAAAAAAGGAAAGACGGTAAGACGTACCGACGTTCACTTACCGACTGCTTCTTTGTTCAAACATGACTGCAATTTATCCTCATTGACCACTTTGCCTTTTCCCCCAGTGTTTATTACCCTTAGTGTCACAAGGGCCACAATGCGCAAACTCCAATTTCCTAACTCCTTCCGCCCAAAATGGCGTGATGCTGCGAAGCTTTACATCAGCGGGAGGGCCAAGTAAAGATATTCATGCTCACGTTAGAGAGTTTGGGCAGAGTCACGGCATAACGTTGGAGGCGAAGATTTAAGTACGATCAAGCTGATGTAACAGTTTCGGTGAAGCGAAGGAAAGTTCAAAGAGTGAAGTGATATACGGATGTGAGGCCTAATTTACTTGGAATCTTCGAGTTTAGAAAAGACGGTGGTGGAGGAGGAGAGGGGGTGCTGGAGGGGGGAGGAGGGAGGGAGAAAAGGGAGGCACGTTTGACGGTTTTCAAATCAGTTTTTTTTTTTTTTAATCATGGAGGCTATCGCTAATATACCTGCGTTATTATCAACCCAGAGTTCGCTGATCGTGCTATGAGAAAAGCTCGTCACAGATTTTTACCCCCTTATCCGGCACCCGATATCCTCTAGCTCCATTCAGGCACCTTCTGGTAATAAGGCTCCTCAAGCTTGAACACAGACCTCATTGTTATGAAAACGCTTATTACGAAAACCCTTCATACGAAACTAGCGTCATACAAAACCACTTCATGAAGTTCCAAAAGTAGTAGCTGGATTTTTACCTAAGGATATTGCGAAATTTGCTCAACACAAAATAGTTAAGAGTACCTGGTGAGTTTTATGCGTTTTTGAGTGTAACTTGCCAATGTCATGGTTAAAGCGCCCAATGAAAACTGCGAGTGCCAGGAGGTGGGAAATGAGCATGAATGAACATATGTTATGATATGAGATTAGCAATGCCAAGAACTGATAATGATGCCGTCTGTTTTGAGTGCGATTTCGGTGCCAGCTCGTCCTGCCGCGGTGCGCAGGTGACCACGATGAAATTCAGTATGGAAAAAAAGATTAATGGCGACGTCTGCCGAAGTGAGTTACGATATGTAGTAAGGCCAGTAAGGTGCTCACGCCATTCATGTAGAAGCTCATCCTTCAGGGCCATACAGGTATAAGCTTATTTTCGCATTGTCATTATTTCATTCATCACAGACACGATGCGAACAGGTCGAAACTCCTCTAGAGAGGGAAAAAAAACAAAGCCAAAGGGGCTTTAGCAAGATATTTTCAGAATGGAGCCAGGTTTATGGGAAAAGATGGGGGTGGCAAAGAGCATGTTTATCATGGAGGAGATGAAGAAGAAGACATTTGTTTATACACATAATTAAATTCTTGCTCGTCTCATTCAAGACTATGCCCCTGACTGTAAGTGCAAACTTCTTGATAAGATAATCAGTTCACTTTGTTGTACTTCATTTCTCCGTCTTACCAAACAGTTCTGTATTTCGTGGGAGGGTTACATCATTGAAGATTGCATAAGCTGCAAACCATCACCTCATTGCCAGACTTTCCCTTAGACTTCAGGAATCAGTTTAAGTCTTGAGATGCTCTTAATACGCATTGTCATTCACACAGTTTTCTTTTTTGTTTTGGGCCTCTTTTCATTGAAGAGAATCCCATGCGTGGCCAAGCAATGAAACCATCGCAGTTGCTATTCCTAAATGAATATTTTTGCAAGAGTTAGCCAGTCACAGAACTCAGGAGTAATCTATTGCAAGCTGTACAGACCCTTTCTTGTGACAGAAAATTCATTACCATCTTTATTTCTATTTGGATGCTACTGCCATTACCGAATATGTCTCAGAAATCGGGTGTGTACTGTTTCATGACTGCAATGTGGCATGAACCTCAAAAACTACCGATGTTGAAACCAGCAATAGCAGTATCAAAAAATGGTACATTGGTCGCGGATAAGCCCAAAAGTTGGCATGATACTTGAGCTTATATTCGGTAGTCTAGAAATCTCTTTTTTTTTCTTCTCCTTATTTTGGCTCTTCGACATTTCGTATGACATAATCATTTCTGTTCGGGCCGAGCTGTATGCAATTTTCGTCTATTGATCTGTCTGCCGGTGGGATGAACTGATATCCCCGATGTCAGCGATGCTCCTGTCACCGTTGCACACGCACATCGTGATAGGGGTTGAAATGGGGTCATGACTTCTTCACGGCTCGCCAGAATCTGTAGGGGATTCATAGTCGCACTTCATCCCTTCCTGCCTCCTTGGTCTAGCTAGATGGCTAGATATCTGGATACCTCAGTTAGTTTCGTTTCTGAGTATCGATATTCATTGTCACATCTTCTTCTTCTTCTTCTAATTCTTATTCTTCTTCAGTGCTCCCTGGTCATGCTTGCAGACCGCTATGAGCCATACACTGGGTGATCAGTTGCAAATCTGTGCAATTCCCTCATAGCTTCGTCTCATAGTCTCATGGCAATGGCCACACCGGT
The DNA here is from genome assembly GCA_033807755.1 of Ellobium chinense. Taxonomy (NCBI): domain Eukaryota; kingdom Metazoa; phylum Mollusca; class Gastropoda; order Ellobiida; family Ellobiidae; genus Ellobium; species Ellobium chinense. Next base: position 671,653 of record JAWQUT010000347.1, on the reverse strand, counting down.
CCTGTTGTCTCTGCTAGGAGAGGACAGTCCGCAAAACATGTTGTAATGTTATGTCTGCCTGCGGGCACTGATAGAGAAGATGCTTTTGCCTATCTTGGGTGCTTGTTAAGCCTGCAGTGTCATATCAAATTTGAAACTTTGGGAAACTTCATAACCGTTTTGATTCGTTCGATGTAAACGGCAGTAGTATGTCTAATCTTGATTTGCTAAAGGTATCATAAGTAACTAGGTATCAGAAGTATTGGCAGATATCAAAAGTATCGACAGGTCTCGAAGGGATGAAAATGCCTAAAATGTACTGAGCAGCATAATCGATTTCGAAATAATCAGAAGGCTAAAATTGCAAGTATCGGCCCTCTAACAGTAACAGGCCTCATCCCCAGCTTGCCCCTGGCTGTGCTCCCTGGCCCACTTCCGTCACCGACAGGGTTTAGGAGTGTGGCAGCTGAAGACTATCGTATCTCAGAGACCTATTATTGGGTAATTTCTGGAATAGATGGATACACCTATATTCCCTTTGTATGAATAACGACTCTGTTCGCAAGCGGCGCCACTTCCATCTTGCTCGGTTAGCAAGGATATTCCGAAATATTCATGGCTTGACACATGAACCGTCTTCGTGTCAGTTTTTTCTGTGAACAAAATCGTGGGTGAAACAAGGATACAAGGAATTGCGACTTCATCAAAATATGCAGGCAGTACCGATACCATCGTCAAAATATTCCTGATATATCTGTTGTCCTCATGTATGTTCCTATGTTCTGTACATCTGAGCTAATGAATTGTATTGTATTGTATTGTATTGTATTGTATTGTATTGTATTGTATTGTATTGTATTGCATTGCATTGTATTGTATTGTATCGTATCGTGTTGCATTGTGTTGTGTTGTATTTAATGTTTTGTAGTGTAGTGTAGTGTAGTGTAGTGTAGTGTAGTGTAGTGTAGTGTAGTGTAGTGTGGTGTGGTGTGGTGTGGTGTGGTGTGGTGTGGTGTGGTGTGGTGTGGTGTGGTGTGGTGTAGTGTAGTGTAGTCATGCTTTTTACCGTCTTGGTAGTTGGCAATGCGGTTCTTTGTGTGAATGGAAACCGCAGGATCTGAGTAACTGTGTTCCCTTTGATAAGTATTATAATGACAAATATGGACAGTTCTGGCTCTAAATCTTTACACTGGTGACACAGTGCCATTTTGCAGCACCCGAAAATGGCGGATCCAAAATTTACTGTTACTTAATTGTTGACGCAGATGGTTCGCCACTCTGTATATCTAATTCTCACACGTTCTCTGCGATTGTTATGCTCTCCTCCCATTGACCCACTTTCATAAGCTTTTTTGGTATAAGGACAGTAACACTGACCTCTGTCAACAGTCGACTGAAAGGGTTAATAGTATGTATGGTGAGCCCTAGCTGGTGAGTGATGGCGCCATTGCAATGATCTTTATCCCACAACCCCAGGCTCTTTTTCGGCACTCTGTAAATCATTGTTTACGCGTGGTTATCTAGGTCAATCTTTGGGGCAAACGGAATATGACTAATACTGTTTTCCCACTGGCTTTGACTGAGTGACTCACATTTTATCTTCACACGACCGAAATCAGAGCAAACACATTGGTGATATTTATGAGAGGTCGATTCTGGGCCGACTCGGCCGCAATAATTGAACACAAAAAAATAAAATGACATGCTTACAGTGGAACATAATATACTTCTGTAAGGGGAAACATTTCTAGTTTTATGAAGAGCCATTTGCTACTTTTGAAGTTAGATTGTTAATCAACCAACCAACCAACTTTTGAAGTTAGATTGTTAACCAACCAGCCAACCAACCAACCAACCAACCAACCAACCAGCCAACCAGCCAGCCAGCCAGGCAGCCAACCAGCCAGCCAGCCAGCCAACCCGCCACCTAGGACTAGATAAGCTTCTTGGTGAATATGATTTATGCGCAGAATAATATGATCCTTTACGTAAGCCTATACTTCGTGAATAAACGGTACTCGTCTGTGGCTACAGCATGTCACGCAATGATGTACTTATCTCGCTGTAGTGAGAGCAGCACAGAGGCATTTTTAGTTCGAGCACGAATTGTAGTTTGGTTTTCAATCGTGTAACCGTGATCTTGGACAAGAACCGTGCTAGAGAAAAAGAGACTGTCATTTGTTGCACGCTCTTGTATAGCCAAGTTTAGAGGAATATGATGAAGCGGGGTTGTGGTGGGGTTTGGTAATTTTCAGGGCTTCTACGTCTTGTTTGGTTTAGTGCTAGAGACGCGGTTAGGAAAGGATTAAGAGGGAGAAGCAATATTTGGACAATACTCAGAAATTATCACTGTGTGGTAACTCTTCTTATTCCAAAAGAGTCCCTGGATAATGCAGAAACGTTATGTTCCCAAGTGATTTAACTCAATGCTGGGCTAAAGTACGCGTAGTGGCTGTAACTTGACCACAGGATTTAGATTTAGATCACATGTAGCAAGGGCCTTTATCATCATGATCTCTGACTTTGGCATGGAACCTTGGCTCGGGATTGTGATCACAAATAAGTTGCAAGTTAAAAGAGTTAAAAGTGATTTAACTGCACTGTTGAGCTAGAGTACCCGCTGTGGCTATAACTTGACCATAGGATTTAGATTTAGATCACTAAGACTTGTAGCAAGGGTCTTCACGGTCATAAGCTTCGACTTCAGCATGGAACCCTGGCCACGTGATCCCACTGTCTTGGAGTTACTCTGGGACTTCGATCACGTGACAAGACTACTTTGTTATCTGCTCAGACAAGACAGTAATCTCCATTGACCGGAAGATGATAATGGTGTTGTGACTTCTTCATCATACGTGTGACCCGTATGTAGTGCATTCTGGGTGTAGAGTGAGCACAATATGCACGTCCTACAGGCGCCGTCAATGATGAGTTTTAGCATGCGCTGTTTACGTGTCACAACTGGTTAGTGTTATCTCTGGAATGGAAAAGGATATCGCTGTAGAAGGGGCCATGATGCGCACAGTGATAATGCAGCTTTTTGCTTTTCTGGCAAAAAGACGGTTCATTAACTTAGACTATGTGATTCTCGAATGAAAGTGATAGTCTAAACTTGCATGTAAAATAAGAGTCTCACCTGAATCTGCTGATAAAAAGTTATTCGGTGAGCGACTAGGTTGCAGTGACCGCCTATCCACTTAAACTACACTTTTTACGAAACAATTATCGCCCAGGAGCCTGAATGCCCGAATAATGTTTTCTTCAAGTCGAGCAAGATTGTCGCTTCCCATTAGTTTCAGCAGTGGAAAAATTTGTCTTGATAAGTATTTTTGACGGTAATGCGTCTTTATATTTTGGCATGCAGTTGCAGTCATCACAGCAAGCCTTCCGTGAGCAACTGATTAAAATATTGCATAAAACATAGCCGATTTATTCAATAAGAGTTGTGGTGTGTCTTTTGCAATTTAGATGCGTCTCGAAAGCGCATGATGAATTCTTGTAATGTGTTTTCATGTGATCCACATGATGGAAACGCAAGTGGACATTCTGATATAAATATGCAGCTTTGGAACAGTAATCAGGAAGACCCCCCTTGTGAGCGCTTGAGTGAATGTTTGCAGAAAATGTGTGGCGCTGTTAGCAACACCCACATCCTGAGTGGATAGGTCGCATCTGCATAATCATTTGGCTGCGAGGTGTTTTGATGTAACTCCTACGCCAGGAATAAAAGGGTATATCATTATCGTTTTGATGTAACGCGTATGCAGAGGACAAACAGGTATATAATTGTGGTAGNTGTGTAATGCACTTGTTACGAAAATGCAGTTGAACATATTGTTATTATACAACTTAATTAAAGTAATTAATTGTTTAACCTGGCCTGCGAGCACTCGATGAATCTTGCAGGAAACGTCAATGATGTTTAGCTCCATGCTCGTTAATGGTGGATAAAACATGCCAATTCGTTCGCAGAAGGTTTCGAGATGACAGTTGTGGAAAAACATAGGGTGTGGCAAGGATCCATGCCAGGTACAATATTAGTCGGAAAAGTTAATATCCTAAAATGAAAAGGAAGAGATCGTAAGAGGTATATCATTGGACTTACTTAAGCCGTAATGGCCTGAAAGGATTTCGAGGGGCCCTTCTATGCCTTGAACTAGAAAATAAGATTAACAGAAAAATAAGAAAATCATTCCTATATTTCATGAGGAACACTAGATATGATTTCACATATTGAAAGTAAGTCTCGGGCAACATAATTGTGTTATTTACATTATTTTTACCATGTGAAGATTAGTGTTTAGTCACTGTTATGAAGCAAAATTCGACCTGATATACCTTAATAAATTAATTCTAAGTGTTAGCATATTCCATCAATCGATTGTGACAAATCCTTTCTATATTTAACGTGTGATTTTGTTTCCCGTTTATTCATCGAAAGATGCCTCCAGTGCTTCCAAATTATAATAATAAAAAATAAGAAATTATGCGCCTTCTCGGAATGGTAATAGATTCTAGAATCGAAAGAACTCATCAATCCAGTCTAATCCATTTACAGATTGGGTAGAATCGCCCACTCGTATGTGACACTTTTGACCCTAAGTTAAGTGTACACTGTGGTAGCCGCTTTTCATCACTATGGAGAATTTACTCCCCAGAACCAGGGACGCCTTCTGGGACATTAAACTGATCAAATAAAATCATGTACTTTCGTGCGAACATACATACATATCGTTTTATGGAAGAACGTTTCATGTTTATTTTGTTCCGCCTCGAAGTTGGTGGTTGAGTTTAGTGCTACCGAGACCCCGGAGCTGTTATATTGATATCGACCAAAACTGGGTAGAGGAATGGATAGACAAGTGCAAGTGAGAGTGCCACAATTTTTTTGTTAAATCTCTTTTGGTAAATAAAAAGAAAAGGAATAAGGAGATTGGATACTTTCAAGGGGGACAATGCAAGGGAAATGTGCTATTCAGGGAAAAGAAGCAATTGGTTGAGATCATTTGCGAGGAGAGGTGGGTGTGTGGGGTTAGCAAGAAGGGCTTTGGCGTATAGAATGGGTTCGGAATATCATTTGCCAGCCAAAACGATCTCTGCATTTTCAGTGTTTTTTTTTTTTTTGCAGTTAGCTTTTAAAATCCCTTGTCGGCACAGTTATGACTATGTCAAAGTCGAGGCTAAAACCCTCGTTGGTTGTCGACAGGAAGGTGTCTTTTAAATGCCGTTAACAATGCCAAAGCAGAAACTCGCTCCTACTTCTACGCCATCCATCCTAGGACTGCAGTGTAGATGATGTGTATGAGGGTTAGAGTGGAGATGCCCATAAGGAAGAGGAAGAAATGGGAGGAAGAGGAAGAGATGGCTGGATGGACGGATGGACGGATGGATGGATGGATGGATGGATGGATGGATGGATGGATGGATGGATGGATGGATGGATAGACGTAAGGATGGATGGATGGATGGATGGATGGATGGATGGATGGACACGTGATTTTCTCATGGTACGAAAGGTCCAGAGTTCGAATTCTGTTGCGGCGAGTTTCTCCTGAGCTATTCTTAGCGATGTTTAAAGGGCAGCATGCTGTCCAACGGTCTAACAATGGTTCAAACCTCGTTCTTATTTTGTAGCCATAACTGCTGAAAAAGAACACCTACATAATATAAAAAAAAAGGGTGGATGGATGGACAAAGGAACTGGCTAAAAGATTAATGTACGATTGTATGCACGGGTGCCACGGGTGCAAGGATGGACGGGTTGTCGAAAGACGGGCAGCTCTCCAATACCCAGTGTCATGGGAATAATAGCCTAGGCGTCCTATCTGTTACTAGCTATTGGACTGAAAGTTCTGACTAGACATTTAGAGTACCAACGGTCAGCACCACGGGATTACCATAGAGTCTCTTGTCCATTAATTGTCTCAGTGCTAGCCGCTTGCTGGGACTAGTCCAGCCCGATGGGACATGATAAACGGCCGGCAAAGGTCGGTCTGGGACCGAAGCCTTGTCTAGAGGAATAGTTTATCGCTTCTTTGATTTCGGGGAATTATTAGGGAATAGGAAGATCTGTGGAAAGATTAACTGGGAAAAGGAAAGCTGAAATGAGGAGGCGTTAGTGAGACGAAGCCAAGTATTGGATCTTGAGAGTTGCCATCTCTTCTTTTGATTTCTGGGAATAAGCGTAGTCGAGAATTTGAAAGAGCAAGGCTAACTTAGGGGGAGGTGGGCAAGCTGTAGTGTATGGACAAGGGCAACGGGACTGGATGCCGACTGGATCGAATTAGGGATGCGTCAGGAGAAAACGAATGCTGATATTTTGACAAGGGAGATTAGTGGATCTGGTTACAAAGGGAGACCTCCTCATTTACTTATGGATTCCAGGATCTTCAGCAAGAATAACAATAAAAGCACACGAACTAGAACTTCCAAGGACCGACAGCAAAATTGTTATTGTCTAAGTTAGTATTACCGACTGACTAGACGGCATGGCCGTAACTTTATGTCTTGAGATAATATTATGTGAATGATTGCGGTTAAAAGATCGTTCTGACCTTCTCTGAGCCGTGTATCTGTTCGCGGAACTATCTGTCTGGTGTTGATAACTACTCTGTGCCTGCTTGTTTAGTCTGTCTTCCATCCGTAATACTTCCAGTCTATCTGCTTGTCTGTCTTCATGCCCATCCTCCCTACCCACCTCTCAACCCCATTTCTATTATTGTATCTGTGGAATCGTCTGAATACGCATACGAAGTTCCAGTCCTTACACTCGCTCTGAAGAGCAGTTTTTTTCTTTGAGACTGTTGTTTGTGCAATGATGTCTGTTGACGTTGTTGATTATGGCGCCGCCTCTAAATGGGCGAACGTGCTAATTTGCCAACGCCAGACACGTCGCTAACCCTTAAGCCCAATCAGTCTAACTGCCAATGATACTGGCTAGGTTTAGAAATGTCAGCACAAACTGTCTGTATACGTCTCATAAAAATGTATTTTAAAAATTTCAAAATACAAAAACTTTAGTCTACTGCATTACAAAAGTAACCCATTCTCTCCACTGGAATAACGAATGCGTATTTATGATTATCATACTTATCATAAATAGTGGGGAAATGTTAGCTTTCTTGGTTTCTGTGACTTTTTTTTTCTTTCTTTATCAGTCTTGAGCACTGATTAAGAAAAACAAACAAAACAACAACGTAGGTCGGCATTAAAAACTTGTTTAAAAGAGTGATAGAGAACTGGACAATTCATGAAACATTTGCCATTTGATAAATGTAAGGCAATAGGCTGTCTAAATATCACTGGTTATTTTTATTATATTATAACATAAACATTACATTGCCATAAGAACGTGTTTGAACAAAACGATGTGAAAACATTTCTTCACTTTGAAGTCTGTGGTCGAGGATAAAACAAAGGCATTTGTGAACAAGTTTGCCTCTGTTTCCACAGTCTTGAGAAACTGAGTTACATAGCTTATTTAGATGGGTATACTTCATCTATGTCTACACTTGACATCTCAAGCCAGTGACATTTTGTGGGCGTATGTAGTTACACTGCACACAAAACTGGGAGGTTGACCCCACTTCACTAGATGCGAAAATTTAAGTCTGGGTCGCTCGGATCTTGTGGTCTCGGTTCCTAGTGAAACAATTACAGAGAGAATGAATATGTACATACAAGCACTGCGATCAGAAATGTCAGCTGAAATAATGTTCCTTCCAACGTTCATCTTCACTGTTTGCTTTATCACTAGGGAGGGCTGTTCTTTGCCAGAGTGCTGTTTCTTTTGTAAGGCGAGCGAGAGAGAGAGAGAGAGAGAGAGAGAGAGAGAGAGAGAGAGAGAGAGAGAGAGAAGGAAATAGAGAGAGAGAAGGAGAGAGAGAAAGTAAGAAAAGGAGAAAACATCCAGCGAGAGACAGAGAGAGATTTCATCGTGGCGGAAAACACTTGGCATTATTATTATGGCAATGTAGACAAAAAAAAGTAGATCTAGATCTGGAAGAAGTTTGCTTTACCAGATTTTGATGGCCATTACATACGCGCCTGTTTTCTGTCGTCTTTCTATCTTTGTCTGTCTGTCTGTCTGTCTGTCTGTCTGTCTGTCTGTCTGGCTGTCTGGCTGTCTGTCTGTAAGCGAATAGGGTAGTAAATAGGCGGTATTTATAGTCCTATAGAGCGATAACTCTGTTCGGACACTTCCAAACAATCCAGTAATTATGTCTTTAGATGACAACCATCAAGGATGAATCTTTTAAGTCGAATAAGAACAGGGAAGTACGGACTCCATATAGTTCCATAACTTTTTCAACTCATTCTTGAGAGTTTCCATCTTGGTCATTTTTTTTTGTTTTGAAGTCTATAAATAGAGTAGCCACTTTAGCAGATCACAAACACCTCAAAATAACTAACCGAAGATCCGGAGGAGACTGGACGGAGGTGCTCAGACTCAAGGTCTCAGCTATACAGTTAAACTTTTTATTAAGTGTGAAACATAGTCTATGCGTATAGAGCTGACTTACCAAATCGGTACCAACACGGTTCCTCACTTTTAGGGGCCAGCGACCCCACATTTTCCTTTGATGTTCTCCTCCTCCTCCTATCATTCTCCCCCTCGTAAGTAACGACTTGTCTATCTACGACCAAACTGAGGGCCTCATTAATAATACTCTACTCACTAAGCCATCACAAATTGGCACTTCCGAGTGAGATAACGTGAAAAGATGAGCTGGGGAAGTCGGTCGTTTCCCTCAGAGCCTAGTATCGAATGCCCCTTTGTCTGTTTCTAGCTGATAAGGCTTAATCTCTAAGGTTTACCTCTCACTGGGCAAGATCTCTTTAGGTTACAGCACAACACGGCTGGTTATACATTAATCATGTCAATGTCCAAGGCGCTTTAAGGAAATGATGGTTTCTTCTGATTATCCTGCCTGTGTTTCATGGGGGGAAAGACAGGATATTGTTTGATTACTCACAGTGTAAATGGCCCAGACTATCCACCATAACTTGTATGTCTTAAATGAAAGATTACACTGGACTAGACTCAAATCTCTTTTACTTTGGTGTCACATATTTATAATGTCAAAAAAAAAACAAAACCCTTGGCTATTTCGGAACGTTCCTGTGGTTCGAGAAGAATTTTTTTAAAAAATCGATCATGGAGACTTTTGCAATTCGGCTCCTGCATAAAATTGTTATATGCTTATTTTTTTTAGCCCGCAAGTAGAATGTGGATAATTTCGTCAGAAACAACCTAAAATTATGAACAGAGTACAGTTGGCTACCATATTATGCATTTCGGTGATTTTTAAAAAAAAAAATTACGACATTATACGTAAGCACACTTTGTGACGGGAAATGACCGTTTGTATGTAAGCGCGTCTTCCTGATGAACTCACGCACACACAGGGTGTATGATCCCTTGTCCTCTCTATTGTGCTACACCAAAATGCTGTGATCCCATAAAATTGAATCATGAAGGGGAATTATTGATGAAGACACTGTGAAGTGACCTCTCTGAAATTTTCATCGTCGCTTCTCACGTCGGGGATGCTAGACCGGTCAAAATGTCCCCTGGGAGTTAGGAGTCAAATAGTGGTGGACCGACGTCTGAAATTGTAGGAATCACGATACCCAGTCTTCATGCGCAAAATTACGAAAGCGTTTTGATTCTGTTATAGATCTGATACTGAATGCAGGTTAGGTATTTCGATCTCTTTCAGTATTGTTTCACACCTTTTTGGCAGGCTAGGCCAGACAAGGTTGACGAATCCATGGACTGTGTCCAAATGGAATCGAAGTTCCAGGGCTTGAATCTTGATATCGACATCGATATTGCTGAGTATCAAAATTATTGATACTCAAAACCTGTACTGTCCTTCAATAAGTCTTTAGTGTTAGTCTGTATTTGAATAAAAGTAGTGCGTTGAGTGTATCCACCTTGCTTGATCCTGGATACTTGCATTTCATTGTTCAGGTACAATCACTACGGACAAGAGTAATAATTATGATTCCGTAAACTTTCGACGTCAGCTGAATGGAACTGAGACCTTTAATTACGCTTGTGTTACCATATCATGTAGTACACCACGTAACGTAACTTCGAACTGTTGAGAGCTTGCGCATTAACGATGTACCTCTAAAAACATTCAACAGTCAGACTTAATGTCATTCTTCCGATAGTAAGAGATCCCGTCGTGAATGCACAAGCTCTCATATGACGTATGAAGAGGTACGTAATTATCACATGATCTAAAAATTCATGTCTTGCCTAAGTGGACTTCGTGGCGTCAGCTTTGTCTGATCTTAACACTGAGAAAGAGCTATAGCAAAGGTAATATTACGTACCGTTATACACTCACTAGCGAGGGGTTAACTTTGTTTCTAATTTTCGGTCGTATTTCGACAACAAATTGTTGGAATGCTTTAGTGTGCCATTATGGCGCAACTCTCTTTGAATTTGACGCTGAAGATTTCACGCTAAGGTGCAAAATGGTGGCTACATTATCGTTCCAGTCGAGATACAAACGAAAATTTGGAATCGCGCGAACCTCTCTTATCTCTTTGAGATTGTTCTCCCCCAAAAAACGTTGGTGTCGTTTTGGTTGGGAGCCAGAGTCTACAATCAATTCTCTATTGTTTTTGTGCGTCTATTTGTTTGTTTACAGCTCAGTGTTGTGGTGACCCATAAAAGCCCTCGGAGGACTGTGGTGCAGAACTGAAGACTTCTATTACAGAATGCCTCATGCCAGATTAAGTGCCATGTAGTGTATTTTCAAATCAGCACCTTCACGAGCTGCAGGCCAGATGTTGTGTTTCACCTGAAGTCTATGATAATTTTGTCTGATGGCGAAGGAATGACAGAGGGAGAGAAAGAGAACGAAGAAGGAAAATAAAAGAAATGGGAATTTCATATTTTCCCAGGCGTGGGGTGTGGAAGAAAATACTTTGATATTCAGTTGACTCCACGAGGCTGTGTGTGTACATGACAATTTGCATTACGTATGTATGTGTGTGTGTGCGTGTGTGTGTGCGTGTGTGTGTGTGTGTGTGTGTGTGTGTGTGTGTGTGTGTGTGTGTGTGTGTGTGCTCACGCGC
>JAWQUT010000347.1:630726-650412 GCA_033807755.1 Ellobium chinense | reverse complement strand
TCGGCTCCATCAGTGATAGACATCGTAATGAATGCACTCTTTAGCAACAAAATACTGCTGATAGGGATACCGGGCTACCCCTTTTCCCACTAGACGGATCCGCCACTGGTTTATCCCCTTTCCCCACCAGACAGATCCGCCACTGTTATACGTATATTATTGTAATACTTTCATAGTAAATTTGCTCAAGACCTCATGCCTTCCTCAGCAATAATTATACTAGACGGACAGACCAGCACGCCGGAGACCCCCCCTATGTTATCTCAGTACGGGTATATTACTTAGGGATTAGTCTGAAGCCTGAGATAAGCTGTACAAGATATGTAATGACCGGCACATACTCTGGGCTCCCAGACACCTTAAGCCTGACCAGTTACGCCTACGAAGCGAGATTTAATGAAATCAGCTTGATCTATTTAGTTTTCGCTGACGGCGAGTTATCTCTAAATGCAGCGGCGAGGGCTTTAAGGTAAGTCAGGAATTTGTATGGCATTTAATGTTCCTGACACAGGCATTCTTTAGGAAGAGGAATTGGAAATTAAAATGATGCTTCAAGAACTCGGCAATGAGGAAGCCAAGAGGGTATTTTTTGGTGACAGAAGTTAATAGGTTTGGAAACAGACATGTATAGTTTAGAGAAATTAAATACCTTGTGATTAGCTTGCTTGGGATATCCGTTTCTTCATCTATCCACTTATCCATCTATCTCACCCCCCACCCCCCTTTCCCCTCCTCCCGGCCCACTTATTCGAAATCCGTTCTTTTGTGTGACTGCTAGGCAGCTTGCCTTAATTTACCAGTTGTGTGATTTTCTTTCTTTCTTTCTTTCTTTCTTTCTTTCTTTCTTTCTTTCTTTCTTTCTTTCTCTTTCTTTTACTGCTCGTGCACATAACAATTTACCTGTCCGAAGAGCTTATAAAAAGCATTCCACTTGGCTAAACTAGGCCAGCAGTAGTCTACTTTTTTTTTTTTAAAATTTTCTCGGTAAACTTCCATTTTCCTAGTCACGAGCACTTGTTTATCAATAACTATAATCACTATTCGGTCATTCAAGCTTTCAAGCCTCACTCACACACCATACGGGACATACGGGATTGTTTGTCCTGGATGGTTGATTCGGAAAGATGAATTTCTCCCTTTGTATACTTGTAGGTCAGATTGTACATACCTTTGTGTCAGCCTGTATGTATTTGTCTGCCTCTTCTTTGTTTGTCTTTGTGTCGGGGTGTACTCATATTTGCCTTGTTCTGTTATAGCACTGTCGACTGTCTAGCTGCTCTCTCGCTCTTCTCTTTATCTCTCTCTTTCTCTCTCTCTGTGTGTGTGTGTGTGTGTGTGTGTGTGTGTGTCTGTCTGTCTGTCTCTCTCTGTCTTCTTTCTCTCTTTCTCTGTCTGTCTCTCTCTCTGTCTCTCTTTATTTCTCTCTCTCTCTCTTTCTCTCTCTCTCTCTGTCTCTCTCTCTCTCTGTCTCTCCCCTCATCTGTCGCCCTTTAACCTGATTCTCTCAATGATTTCCAGCGAAAATTCAGTGCAGTTGTGAACATACTTCAAGGTGCCTGCTTCTTAAAAGCGCTGCCAAACTGTTTTCGTGTTAAATAGCGGCTAATTAAAAGGATGCCTTGAATGTGATCCCAAGAACTTTGGGATGTTTTTTTTTCCATTCCTTGTATGTGAGTTAGTTACATCATGTTTAAAAGTTCAACCAATTATGTTGCGGCAGCCAGATGCGAGAGTTTCTTTCTTTCTTTCTTTTCTATCATGCCTTTCCGCTCGTTCTCTCTTTCATTTTTCTTCTTCCTTATGCACTTTTGTGTGTGTCGTTCTCTGGATTGTGTGTGCACTCCGTTACTTATCCCTTCAACTTCAGTGTCTTTCCTTCACTACTTTATTATTATAGCAAGTATTACAGCAATTCAAATAAGGAATTAAAAGGCTTCTTGCATCTTCACAAGGCATTAAATTTTATGTTGTGATGTTAACTGGCTCGTCTGATGTCTAACGTCTTGGCTTTTGAACAAATACGATTATGATGTTAGTAAAATCATTCGGGTCTATATTACCTAATATGATTTATAATTTAGCTGAATGTATTGTGAAGAAGAAAATAATAAAAGCATCTCTTTCGTCCAAAAATAAAAAAACAAACAAAAAAAAACCCACAAAACCAGTGCGTCATAACTGAACCAGACGATACCGCCATCTTGACCCATCTAATAACATAGGCTACCCAGCACCGCATGATGCAGCCGAGATAGTGTGCAAGCAAAATTAAATGACGAAAACTCATAAGCCCCACTAACGCAACTATAAACCTCATATTGCGCATCTTCAGTGCATTAGGGATTTCCCAATGAAATCTCATTTTGTTTAAAGCGGAACGGGGATAACGTATTGAATTTATCAAACTGCTCATTCGCATATTCTTATTTGGCACTATTATTAAACAACAGTATTAAATTATTATTATTGTTATTGATATTATTTTTCAGCATTGTTAATGTTATGTTCCTTTGATCTTCCATTCCAGAATGCCAAGACGTGTTCGAGCAAGGCGGGATGCGGTTCATGGGAGACTACTACATCATGATCAAACCCGCTGGAGTTACCCATGCCTTCAAGGCGCTTTGCAAGATGGTCAACAGTTCTGGTTTGTAGATTTGAGCTGGCTCTTGCATGTTGTTGTTGTTGTTGTTGTTGCTGGTGTTGTTGTTGTTATTGTTGGTAGTAGTAGTGGTGGTGGTGGTGGTGGTAATGGTGATAGTGAAAGGTGATGAATAGTGGTGATTGTGATGGTTGTGGGTATCAACACTTGTTTTATATTGTTCCATGAAATAATTTTGCGGTAACTGTTTATAGCCAATAGCTTTGGCTTCTTATGGATCAGACAGAGAGATGGAATGAAGATCTTTTCAGCGTCGCTTTCAGATCAGGGAGAGGAGGAGATTAAAAGACATACATATCACAAATTGAAGTTGTTACATTTTTAAATATTGTACAACGTCTCCGTAAACGAGAGGTGTGGGCTGCTAATGTTAAATCTACTGCACTCTTTAGGATGGACTGTGATACAGAAACGCCAAGATGGTTCGGTGGATTTCTACCGAGGCTGGGATGACTACAGGCGCGGGTTCGGATCTTTAGAGGGCGAGTTCTGGCTTGGCTTGGATAATATTCATCATCTTACATCACAAGGTGAGTGAGAGAAGACGATAGAATAGGAGAGGAAACAACGAGAGAGTGAGAGAGATGGAGAGAAAAATGAGAGCGAGAGAGAGAAAGAGAGAGAGAGAGAGAAAATGTGGTATAGTGGGACATCAGAAATATGAGCACGGAATATAGAAACAGCTAGGAGAGAAAGAGACTCACTGAGTGAGACGAAGACGCAAAAATGAAAGAAGCAGAAGGAGAAAAGGCTTTGAAATAAATAAAACGGGTGAGAGAATGGTGATTGTGCTAAAAAATGTCAAAGAGCGGCATTTACGAGTAGTGACACAGGACCAAACTGTGCGAGAGGAGTAATCGAGAGAGAGAGAGAGAGAGAGAGAGAGAGAGAGAGAGGGGGAGAAAAAGTGGTATAGTGGGACGTCAGAAAAATGAGCACGGAATATAGAAACAGCTGGGAGAGAAAGAGATTTTCTGAGTGAGACGAAGACGCAAAAATGAAAGAAGCAGAGGGAGAAAAGGCTTCGAAATAAATAAAAAGGGTGAGAGAATGGTGATATGCTAAAAAATGTCAAAGAACGGCATGAACGAGTAGTGACACAGGACCAAACTGTGCGAGAGGAGTAATCGACAGAGAGAGAGAGAGAGAGAGAGAGAGAGAGAGAGAGAGAGAGAGAGAGAGAGAGAAAGAGAGAGAGTGAGTGAAGATGAAAGAGTGAGAAAGAAGGAGAGAACATGGAGGTGAGGAGAGGGATGGTGGGAAGGATGAAAAAAAATGATGAGAAAATGTGAGAGTAGGACGTGAAGTAAAGATAAACGTTAACATTAATTAGAGAACGGACGGTATAAACTAGAAGCTGCGCGAGAACTAGAAACGGAAAAAAAGAATAGAAGTAATTGGACTGGTGTGGTGTGGTGTAGTGAATTTTGAGACATTTGTGTTTCACTGAAAATGGAAGAGAGAGAGAAAGAGAGAGAGAGAGAGAAAAAAAGAGAGAGAGAGAGAGAGAGAGAGAGAGCAAGAGAGAGAGCGAGAGAGAGAGAGAGAGAGAGAAAGAAAAACTAAAGACAGCGAAAGAGCAGAAAATACAGTACCAAGCTATGGCCAGCAGTGTCAAGGGAAATAACTTTTGTTTCCTAACAGTCGTAGGGAAGTAACTAGAGTATTCGCCCTGTACAATGAACCGGAAACAAAGGTGAACGCAATTTCTGGCAAGTGTTTCAGTTAATAAGTTTTATTTCATACACAACTAAATGAAGCTAAATTAATACATGATGCATACTTTACATGACATGTAATGTAAGATTATTATTATTTGCATTTAAATAACAGCTCAGTAATGCCATTCTCACGATATTAATACATCCTAGTAAGAGTATTCTATCTGCTGGGACGGATTCTTCATAGATCGAGGCAGCTCGACTATAGAGATTGAGCCGAGCTGATTCTTTTCTCAGGCTTAATTAAATTAGTCAGCTCGTCTTTCCAGGATCGAGCTCAGGATCGATCTTCACTTCCGATCTTTTGTGAACAACTTATCTGGCTTACATAATATCCTGATCTTTTGGGTGGTTGAGGGAAGAAGGGGGCACGGCGTGAATTTTATCCTTGTCCTAGCTCAGTTGGAGGCCGCATTCTTAATCTTTAGCGTCACTGTATATTACGGCAACCGAGGAAGTTCAAATTGGAACAAGCTCAAGCTTGAAAAAAGAAGAACGAGCCAAGGATCGCGCCACCTGAAAAACTCAGCCGATCCGACTTTCTAGAATGGGAAATCGACTCAAAACTGATTTTTGAGACGTTCCTTACCTACTGTTGTTTATATTGTCGATGTGTATCTGATCTGTAGACTGACATTACATAATCGTCAGAAATCTCGTTCTTTCACACTAGATCTAGATCTATATTGACATTCTGGGACTAGATCTATTCTAATAAGGTTTTCTCTAGATTTTGCAGGCTGATTACTGGCAAATGAATGCTTCAGTCATAGTCACTTTAATTATACAATAAACATAGATTTCATGTTATCGAAAAGATAGAAGGTGGTGAGGCCAATTTGCAGCAGCTGTCAACAGCAACTGATCTACGAATAGCCTTTGCTTACTGTAGATCTAATAAAGAGAGGAAGGGAAGATCTTTTCAGCACTAATTTCAAATCAGGGAGAGGAGGAGATACGAGACGAATGTATCACAAATTGTAGTTGTTGCATTAAAGATGTCTTTGGCTTCATGTACTCAATGTTAACACCGAAAAAAAAACAACAAAGTTAAACAGACAGTTAAAAAGACTAGTCTATGTACAAATATCACAGTTTGCATTATAATACTGCAATTATTATCACATATAGTATTATCACAATAAGCAATGTCCAACGTCATCTGAGATGCTGAAAACAAGGCCTTGTTGCTACCTCACTGGCCGTCTGTCGCTGTATACTTTTCTACGTCCGTAGTTAACATTGTAGGAGTATGTCTTGCCGTTATCTGGTGACAGAACGATGGTTATTGTAATATTAAATGCTTTCAACTGTTAGTGTTTGAGTTCACATGGAAAATGGAGCTACTATATAAAGGGAATGATACCGTCCGTCAGTCCTTCAGTGCGTCTGTCCATCAGTCCTTCGGTGCGTCAGTCAGTCAGTCAGTCAGTCAGTCAGTCAGTCAGTCAGTCAGTCTTAACTAAATTTGACAAATAATGCTCAACAGTCTCCTGATCTAGAAAGGAGATATTCTGAAAATGTTTATGTAAGCATCTCATTGAAACCGCTACGAGCTTCTTAACCCACCCATCTAACCGACCCATTCAACTTGCCGACGGAGTAAATGTCCAGTCAACTAGCCAAAACACCAATCAGGCACCAACCAACCAACCAACCAACCAACCAACCAACCAACCAACCAACCAACCAACCAATCAGGACTCACGTCTATCAAAATACTCTCCCCTCAACATCCTTGATATATTGCTGGCCGTGTCTTTGGCCGGGCGAGGTGTGGGGAGAGCCTGAGCAGGCGGAGTCAGTTCCATAGACCGGAAGTACTTCTCCCTCGTGTAGTTGGCATCCACTTCCGTCTGCGCTCGAATACTTTGGCGGGCCCTAAATGACAGAAAGAATAGCAATAGTACACCATAAAAATATGCTGAAAATAATTAAAGTCGTACCTTCCACACCTGACATGATGGTTAAAGGTGTCTATATTAGTTATTAAGATAGAGCGAAGTCATAGTTTAGAGGCAACACTTAATTTGCGACTTCTCAGCTGTGGACTCTGAAGTGATATGAGATGAGCCTTTAAACGTCAAATTTGTTCTTTAGTTCTTTATCATCTTTTTTTTTTGCGAGTTAGGTCATACAGGTTTGACTAATAGAGACTAGAAACTGGATAATCGGGTACAAGGCCGCCTCATTAGCCTATAGCTTGGAGATGAAGTCTTTGGCCTCAGGTTTGCAGCAGTGTTGTGAAGAGGGAATGCTCTGGGATCTCGATTTCTGGAATTCTGCACAAAATACTGCACGAGATTCGCCAGCTAAGCTTACCCAGAAGACCATGTTACCCAGAAGTCCATGTTACCCAGAAGTCCATGTTACCCAGAAGTCCATGTTTCACAACTTACTTGTCGTTCCGTTTGAGCTCTGTGGACTGAGCTCTAAGGGGAGGCAACTCCACGTTGCTGATGCTGTCGTTCGGCTTGATGTCGTCGAAATCGTTGTTATCGCCGTTTTCCCTTACCACTAACATGGGTCCTTGGCGCTGAGTCTGAAATAAAAAAGGAGACAATGGAATAATGCCTACTGCTCTCATGCTGGTAGACAGTGACAACGCAAAGAGATCTGATTCGCATGCATAATACTCGTGACATTCTTTTCCAGATTTATGGAAATGATCCTATATTGTGACTCTAATAACGCCATTCAAAACTGTAAATAGCATATTGGAAGCATTAAGGCTATAAATCAAACACGATATCAGGAAGTCCATATGGCGCGCTTGGCAGACAAGTGTAAGCAGAGAATCTTTCTGCCAGTTTTTCGCTCGGCATCTAAAAACCTCATTCCTAGATGTAATTTTAAACATCTAGATATATGGTAAGACAGAGTGCGCCTATGATTTCATCATAATACCTAGAACTAACCTTTGACACGTAAGAACCATTCCGTTGCCTAGCATTGCTGCCGTTGATAGTTCTTATCTGGGAATGTGGCGGACTGTCGTTGTTGGCACGAAAGAGGGGTTTCGTTGGTGCCACAAGAGACTGATTCTCCTTGCCAACGAGGCTCCCCCTCTGGCGGTTTGGGGATCTGTAGGTGAGGACTGTAGGAGGCGCCCCTGTTACACCTGATGCTGGGCCCACTGGACTGTCGGCGACACTGATCTGGCCGGGAGGGAGAGATCTTGGGCATGGAAAGAAATGAAAAGGCCTTCTTAAACTTCAACTCAGAATAATATATCGAAGTAATAAGGAATTCGAGCTCATGAGTCACATAGGCCTAGAAATGCAGAATAAAGGACTCGGAACCAAAACGTTACAATGAAGAAGCTAATTTTTGGGTACGTGAAATCAGAGATTGTGAGGCTCTACNATTCTAATATCTTTAAGAGTTAAAAACGAACTGGGATCAAATTTCGATTACATTGATAAACAGATATAATCTGTAATTGTAGCAAGTTTTTATTGAGATAGGGGCTATATTTATGTCACGGAAAGAAAAAAGTGTGAAAAATGACGTGCCATGGCCACTGTGTTTGACGTACATAATATGTCTAACAATACCAAGTCGGATGTGCGTTTGAAATGTTTTAAAGTTTTCAGGTGTGACTTAACCATAGCTCATATATATTTGAAATTTGCAGCATTGGCAGACACTATTGATATGCTAATGTGTGTCTAATTTCAGCAGCATGAAATACGAATTCTTGATTTTTTATTAAACTTTGAACTTATTGTTTTTCGGTCGGTGTATGTTAGGTTTGTCAGTTTATAGGCGTAGAGTTAGTGGTTCAGATCCTGAAAGACGAAGAGGTCTCTGGAACCTTCGTTATTATTGTGAATAATCGGGAGGTGTGTCTGGATCACGGGTAATCATTAGGCTAACACGTGAAATTTAGGGAACTGTATTCAGGCAGTAGGTATAATGTTTAAATTGCTATGATGTTGGCTGTGATTTAGTGGTAGCACGATCAGACGTAAGCTAAGAGACCCTGGGTTCGATCCCCGGAAGGGCGGAAGGGACAGACCATTTTTTGGTGTAAGGTTTTTAGGCCTATCTTCTCAAAATTGATCTTTCACGGTTATCTGGTAAAATTCTTAGTGGCACACTTCTCAAGAGAATGTGTAACATTCAGCTTCCAGAAATTATCAGATTGGGCTCACATTCCTCCCCCTTAATTAGTGATATAATATAATATACCCTGTAGCATTATGACAAACAGTCAATCAATAATTAATCGATCAAGTAATTAGCTCACCTTGCTTTCCTTCCTGGTCTGTAGCTTTGTACCGTCCAAGGATAGGCCAGGACTTCATCTTGAGCTGGTTGGACATGAGCAGCACAGTGGGGACATCTCAGCTAGAGAAAAATTAATTGTAATTCAGCATGGGATTGGATCTATGCCAAGGTTTACCTTTGACTAGCAAGGTGCATCAGGCAGCACAACAAATGTGGAACGTCAGCCAGTGCCCTTATAATCAACAACATCATTACATCGACCCTTTCCATAATCAACCTTTTATGCCGTTGATATACTTTCCATCACCTCCACCTCGATTAAAAGTAGAATTACATTCACCTCCACAGCTACCGCATCCGCCACATCATCGCCTATTACGAGCACCACTCAGAGTTCTACCGTCTCCAACACCGTCCTCATTACCCTCCTCATTACTCGTACCACTATGACAACCACCACCAATACCACTACCACTATCGTTCCTCACTACAATGCCATCAGATTATACCCACAAGGTCGTTTTAAGTATCAACCACTATGATAACAATTACCACCGTTACTGATGCTATTACCATCACCGCAAAATAATACAGTGCTAACATCACCATAAACACAATCTTACCTCATCATAGTGCATGGTAGGTATTGCCTTACTAGACTTCTCTGGACAGGCATGGCATCCACAATGAGTATGACTTTGCTTGGGGTATTTGTGCCTGAAGGAGAATACGGACAAAAGCATAATATTATCTCTTCGTCACATATCCATTTTCCATTGAAGTCAAGCGTATGGAACTTTATCAGGAAATGACGGGGCGAAATGGGTACACATAAACCATAACACTACCACCAGATCCAGTGAATCACCTGTGGCTGGCCTATCTTTCAAGCACATGTACTTTAAGTCCTAGAGATAAATGAAACTACAAACAGCAAGAAAAAGAAATCCGCAATTGTAAACAGTGTAGAAAACAGAATTTATCCCCAACTGTGTAATGTTTAAGACAAAATAAACCATACCCCACTGCCATATTAAGAGTGCAGTA
The DNA here is from genome assembly GCA_033807755.1 of Ellobium chinense. Lineage (NCBI taxonomy): Eukaryota > Metazoa > Mollusca > Gastropoda > Ellobiida > Ellobiidae > Ellobium > Ellobium chinense. The sequence continues at coordinate 640,749 of JAWQUT010000347.1, read as the reverse complement.
TCCAAAGTGTAAACGCATAGATACAAACAGTTTATCAGGAATGTGTCAATAACACACCGGTGGAATACGAAGTTAACTGAAATGTGTCTGGAAGTCTTGTATATTTCTCATAAATGGGTTTAAACGACAGTTTACGAATTAATTAGCACAACTGTCTATGTCTAAGACTGCAGTAGCGAAAGTGTTTGACACAAGGACTATCAGGATTATCAGTAAGCACTAGGTGGTACTGTTGATAACATCTGGAAGGTTTAAGTTGAGCTGGTGGAAACAATCCTGCAGAGCTAAGCGCAAATTCTCTGCCCAGTACCAATCTCTTGTATTTGACCTGATAAAGCGAATAGATTAACAATATCACTTATCAGCGTTAACATTTTCGGGATGTACTGAATACCACCAGAGACATAATAAGGTGTAATATTCAGAGCTATGTTAGATGTCAGTAATGTTACACTTGAACAGTATGCACTGTGGTCTTGACAGCAGTCAGCTACCTAAGTATCCCGCTTAGTCTTACATGCTATTGGAGGCGGGAAGATAGCATGTATACTGCTCTGTTAATGCTTACTATACTCAGCATTCATCTAAACAACCTGATACGTATACTAGAGACATCTGTGGACAAAATGAAACCTCTTCGGCTGGCTTTCTTTCAAGCATTGTAAGAGGTGTAGAATAAAAGAAAGTGCCAAATCCACGTTCATCTGCTAAACAAGCCGAGGGATAGAACCTCACATAAGTTATATAATTATTCAGCAATCATCCCAAAGGAAATTGAACTTAGAGCTTCGTGAAAGAAAAGACAATTCTCATATTTTATTAAGTAAGGAAGAAGAAGGAATTGATGTGGAAAAGAAAGAGCAGTGTTGTTCAGTTCGTGGCCTGTATGACTACAGAGGTTCTCTCCTGCTTAAACATACAAAAGACTGACCTTCAGCGGCGACGGAAGTAATTGCGCCCCTGAAACGTCGGAACTACTTTTTTGCATTGTTGTGGTCACATGAGCACATAAGTTCTTTCATTATATTGTTTGGCTAATCTAAGGCTAAAAAATGAACTGTATCGTTACGAGAGTGGTGTTGTCTGAAGAGCGTCGCCGCTAAAAGTCAGTTGGGTCTAGCAGTTTGAAATTAATACACTCTCATGGCGGAAGGATTACCATCTGTGAGCCATCCTACAATATGCAGGGGAAAACGAGAATGTAAGGTTATGAAAACGACCACTTTTCTTCTTTGTGTATCCCCCACAAAAAAACAACAACACCAAATCCCCCTTTTTATACCAGCTGCATCAAAATAACCCTTCTCTAACTATTTTATTGGTACGGGTTTGGAGCATGTTGTAGGATGGCCCACATATATATGGAAATCTTTTTATCGTAGCTTACCTTTTGTCATACACTGTTACCCGTGGATCGGAGTGGGGGTCGGGGTGGGACTTCAGCATGGTGAGCTCAAGACGCTGAGAATGGCCTGCGGGGTACCTCAGTGGCGGCTCCGACCGTGGGCTGAGGTAGTGTATATGAGGGACATGATGGTCGTAGCTTTCGATGAGAATTGGTTGGAGGTGGTGGTGATTCTGATGATGATGGTGGTGGGGTCGGTGATGATGGCGGTGGTGATGATGATTGTGATGGCGTCGTCGAGGCGGCGGGCTGTAACTTCGTGTTGAATAGTAGTCCGGCTCGTATTCGTACACTGTTTCACCGTAGACAGAATCCTTGTCGTACTCTCTGTCTCTTTTGTGGTGCTGAGGCCTTTTGTAATCCAGGTAATCGTAGTTCATATATCGTCTGTGGTAATCGTAATCGTACTCCGGCGAGGGAGTTCGAATGTATCGTATTTTGATCGGTGACATTTTGTTGATAAGTTATCCTGAGATCACAAACAATGATATGCTTTTCTATTTCTTGAAACTCGGATCTCTGACAGTTTTCCTTGGTTGCATATTATACTGTAAAAATTATCACATCCACTAAGCTGCCTGATAGTGAAAGCGAGAAATTTCATGATACTTTGCTGTATGCAGACCCGTTAGTTTTAGAAATCACAGGCGTCCATTCCGTGTCTATACACGCCTTGGGAGTATTGTATAAATTTCTATTGTCATTTTCCCCAATGGTTACTCAAGAATATAAGCACACAGTCTAGTCTGTATCTGTCATCGGAAAATATCATTCTCATGTAAACTCACCTTTCACCCCTACATAAACTGCAATTCATTTACCAAACATGGAATGCGTTTTGTAAGTCCTCGCGTGTCTCATGCAATGAGTTCTTCATCTATATGTGCATACATTCATGTTCTCGTCTGCGAGACCAGATCTAGCCGACTGCACACTATAAAGACACCACAGTATATTAGGCAGAAGCAAATAATCTAAAATCTCAACTAAATCTCACAGAGCACAATAAGTATCAGTGATTTTCAGCCTTTGTAAACCTTTGTTCATATCAACAACAACATTTCAATCTCCCACCGCAAAACAAATTGTTCTTGAGAACAGTTAAGCTACATAATATATTACTTACTTAAGTATGAATCTGATTTGTCATTTTATTGTCGCTCATGACGAACCGTTGCGTTGTGTCAGCATTGACTTGACAGCATTGACTTGACTGAATATTACAACATGTCCTTACAACACACACAAAAACACGATCAATAAGCAAATAAGATCACACCTAACATTATTTAAGAGCAGTGTTATGAGAGAAATACTTATTGAAACACCCGGTCTGGTGAAGTCATGAAGCGCAGAAAAAAAATCCTGAATTCACCAACATTTCAATAAAAAAGGTATTTACCTCAATCTGAAAATACCTGCCAGCGAAATTTCAAGGAGATCTGTTACCTTTGACGGGGACACCTCAACATTAATTAAACCTATAAACCACCCACTAAAGAAAGGAAGCTTTCTCTTCATCAGAAATACCCTCATTAAGGCCTTAGCAAAGTCCCTGCACAGATATTGGCATTGCCGAATGATTTTATCTCCTTAAGTAAATATGATCAGAAGAGCTCTAATACGACTGCTTCACAAAACAAGTCCGTTTGTTCAATCGGCCAGTCCCGCCTATGGCATACACACAATGCCGCTCTATAAAGGAAAACTAGCAAGTCGTGGCGAATAGCAGTGACTGAAGACACCCGAAGATAAGGTCTTTTCAAAATGTTTATACGTTTACATTTTGGCTAGACCTTGATTTATGACATGAGATGAATAAGATGAATAAAAGTTTACATTTCAGCTAGTCTCTACCTCGATTTACGATATTAAACGACATCTCTGAAACAAATGACATAAATCTTATGGATCATTTATTTTAGGGAAGGAACATATGACATAATCTTATCTCGTCATGATTTTAGACCTGAGCTATCACTTCACGTTTACCATAAACGAAAGACACTGTACAAAACCTTTAAGTGAAACCGAACGTCATCCTATATGCAGCTGCTACAGATTCAAACCAGAAAAATCACATTATGTTCTCAAAGGCAGAGCCGATGACTGTTGTCTAAATCAAGCAAAAGAAACCAACTACAGCACTGAACACTCATGCATGACCCCAGTCTTCTGCCTTATCTGTCCTCGACATGTAAAATCAAATGAGGTACCAAAAAACTCGTGTTTGATCCGAGCCAACACATTTAAAATGATAGCTGTTTTTTCAACTACAAAATCGACCGCAAACTTCCACCCAATAAAAGTTTTTTGAACCCTGAATCTTTGAAAGACGTTCTAGTATAGACTGGTTGACCTATCTTTCTCAAAGCGCTGTTCTGACATAAACACAGTGAGCTGTATGTTCCGTTCACATTCGGCCTCGGCTTCTCCATTTTGATTTCGACTTGACGTTCTGTTTGTTAATCTTCATACCGACAATAAATCCATACACGAGGAAGTGTCTGTTTGTTCAAGCTAACACTTACGGCTTTTGAAAGACTTGGCCCAACGATCGTCTAACGAGGGGCCTCTTCGTGTAGGCAGAGTCATTCCAGCAGGGCATAATACAACAGGAGATAAGAATAAAAGGGAGTTCAAATGAAGCAGAACCGCTCTTTCAAAGATGCCTTTGTGTATACCACGATATTCTGTTATATGCTTGAATGCTCTTATCATTTCCTTATTTTCTCTCTCTTTCTCCCCGCCGCCATTTTATTCTCTTCATTCTCTGTGAGCTTTGCCACACTTGAGTAGATCCTATGCTCTAGATGCCTAGCGGATCTTGCTTAGCATTCGGGTCGGGTATCGCCTGCAAGGCGAAACGTCAGCTTCTCATAAACAACAAAGGGCGTCATCTGACTTGTGTTTTGACATAGTCTGTATTTGATTGAGGTGTTAATGTTTTGACATAGTCCATATTTGCTTGAGGTGATAATGTTTTGAGGTGTTAATGAATAGTAAAGACGCAACACTGATATGCTAACTTCTTGTTACCTCACTGACCGCTTTACGCGACTCGAAAGCACTCAGTGTTGTTGAAGTTTCCTTACAATAGGGAACGGGCTGTAAAGGGCTGACTGCTATAAATAGCTGTTCCGTCAAAAGGTCGTGAGCTCTGTGGCACAACTAATGGGACATACCTTCTTCTTCACTTCTGTTTTTAATGTTAGTTTAATGTCACGTTACACATAGAGTGGGTCTCATAATATGCTGAAAATAAAGCCCATAAAAGGGGATTCCGTTGGTGTATTCTGCTATGCTCTATAGACTTCCCAACCTTAAAACCTTGTTTGAAATTCGAAAAAAATGTACACGCAGAAGGCACAGCCCAATCCTAGCCATACTAATCCATTATATTTAATGAATAAATACATGATAAATCATGAAAGAATATAAATGTGGCAAAGCCTTAGGAAGAAAGACATTCACTCTGGGGATCTTTGGCTATTATTCAGATCAAATTCAATGATCTACGTCAACGCACAGACAAGACTAGATACAAACATATTTCAAGCACACAGAACATGTTATAACTGACGACAAACAAGCCTGTTGATATGATTAATGGTTAATCTCATTCAAGGGATCGGAAATTTCAATCTTTCATGAATCATTTTTCATCAAACCAAGGAAAACAGACACACGACATATAAGATTCCGTTGCCAAGAGGCAAAACAAATAACATAAAACATGATGGTATGAAAGAAGGTGCATTAGAGCTTCGACACAGTAAATATGTTGACCTGGGACTGTGATGCATACATTAAGATACGTTCGCATACGGATTTCGCTTCAAAAAAGTACAAAACTTTCTCTGGATGCAGTGAAAACATAAGCATAATTATTGTCCCATGCGTACTATAACCCACAAAACGGTACCGTCACCCTGCCAACCTAACGTGTGATCACGAGTTGAAGTTAATTTCTTGCAAGAATTAACTTCACGCTTGTATTTTACATGATATTGTTTTCTGCCGTGCAGTAAATCATGACATACTATGGCTGGATTCCTGTCAGTTTTCTTAAACAGCTAAAATAGGACTAGTGGTATAATGGTATCAGTGGGATACATAGGTGCGGAATATGGCCGCACTAAGGTATGGCCTCTGTCTAGTATGACTATTTTAACTCACTGAAGAAATATTGTTGCTTTGGTGTTCAAAGTAAAACAACAAAAAAAAAGAATTAATAAACGCGAATATAAACAACCGCCTAATCCATCCATTTATAGGTTGCTATGACAGCGTGGATCAGTGGAGTTAATAAAGATTTTCGAAAACTGTCTGTTATTGAATATCTTACGTAAAGTCCACATTATTGTATCTAGTTTTTTATTTCGAAAGATGCAATCTCGTAAACTAAAATCATCGGCCTTCCGTAATCAATAAGTTTATCGTCTAATTAAACCATGGCACAAACTGAGTACTCCATAGGGCACTTGATAAATACATGTTAGGTTAGCTCCTATCCAATGAACAATACGCAGCGGACAAAATCCTCTGCTCCACTTTTCGCAACTCCAGCGTCATTATAATCCGTTGGTAATCATAACCGATAGTGTGTATGATCCATCAAGACCCAAAAAGTAAACGTCAAAATCACAAACTTGGAAGTTTACTGTGTTCCAGGCGTCACTGCGTAGAGCTGAACTCTGTATACTGTCCTTAGAGACATGACGGATGTCTCCAATCCCCTTTTGTATCGGGTGTCGTCCTGATCAACACCAGCGCCCTTATTTGGTCTCTATGTAAGGAGAACGTATCAGCGCCCTCCCTGTCTTCTTCAGCTGAAATCTATACGCTTTCACCAACGATAGAATATGGACATGACTATACCGTTTACCGACTTATTTGTCCGCGTAGGCCTTGAATCAATGCAGCACTGAGTGGCGCATACACACGAAAAAGAGAGAGAATACACGACAGGGGAGATAATACAAAGGAAGGGGAGAGAATATAATTAAACATAATCTTGTGTATGTGTGTGTATGTGTGTGTGTGTGTGTGGGGGGGGGGGNGGGGGGGGTAAAGGGTGGTCGACCTCATTTCAATGGATTTGACATTGAAACGATTTCTCATCGATAGAAATCAAACGGCCTTTGTGTGGACTTAATTGACTGAATTTTTTTCGCTGTTATCTTTAGTTTGCTTGAAAGGGTTAAAACGTCAGGTTACGAAAAAGCATAATACAAGTACATGTGTAGCTAAACAAGCTTTCCTTGCTCCTTTAAGCGAGACTTATAGACGTCTCACATTAGGCTGGTCCTTAAAGGGCACGAAAATGAACGTCCTCTGGTTCTTTAATCGCTGTTATCTTAAAAATAATTCAAACATGCTCTCTTTCAATCGGATAGCCCCTTAAAATGTCGTGTTTACATGCTGTTAATTTTTTTAACAGCCTGTAAATACGACATTTTAATGATCATTTTTGGAACTGGCCTCTCAATATATGTTCTTGACTCCTATCAATCATTCTTGAGACTGACGGTATTGCCTTTGGCTTTGCACGAGGGCCCTATTATACAAGGCAGTGCTTTCTCTAAAAGAGCTGATCTATGTTCTGTATATTCATTTGAGATCTATTACTAGTCTACATATTTACTAGAATAGAACACTGCTCCAATAAGCCTCTGTGAGAACCCAATTTATATAAGGAAGTGTCTTCTGTAAAAGAGCCGATCTATGTTCTGTATTTCATTTGAGATCTATTACTAGTCTACGTATAAATATAGATATACATAGATATAGATATAGATATAGATATATATGATGATAAACTAACGTTAAATTGATATGTAAGACAAGTTAGTTTGAACAAATTCGCGGAATGCAATGAAACTGGCATACAGTAGATTATATAATGTTGTATATTAAGCTGACAAGACAGTTAAAGTCAGAGAGTATTGCAGCCAGGCATGTACACCTTAGTAGAATACTAGGTGTCAGTATGCATGAATAACCCTTTGTGACAGTTGCCACTCCTGTAAGATAAACAACTTTGACTTATGGTTCTCTTGACAGAATGCGGAAAGCAGTTTGGTGTTACAGCAATGCACGGTAGTAGAAATCTAGGTGTCATTACAAGCCCCATGAATATTCATTTCTGACAATTCTTTCGCTGTTATTTATAAACAATTTCGACGTGTGCTTACACAAGGCAGTGAAGTTTTTGAACATACATACTAATATTTTGAGCGATGTACGCTAGAAGAATTCTCGGCGTCCATTCTACATTAATATTCATTTTGAAACAATTATTGCCTCCGCTGGTGGTAGACTATGTAAACAACTTGGACGTGTGCTACCTTAAGCAGATAGGAAGAGCCCTACGTGCCTGCAAATCATATTATGTACGTCGATGGTACTTCACGGAGAAGGATTGCTTTGCTTGTTTATCTTTATCGAAACACTTAAGACCACACGTGTGACAGTACTTGGGGCATTATCAAAGAACGCAGTTGCCAGCTTACGGTGTAGATCTGTATAGATTCAGGTAGCCGCGGGATTACATAAAACTGGGCCGTGGCCAAAATGCCCACAGCCCGTCCTCTTCCTCCATGCCAATGTAGTTGAGTGCCAATTTTCTTCCTGCCCTGTCCCTGGTCGAAAAAAAAAATAACACTGTTCAGTCAGTGCTGAAACAGGGACAAAAATACGTACAAGGACTATAACGACGACAGCAACAACAACAACAGCAGCAGCAGCAGCAGCAGTAATAGCAACAACAAGTAGCTCGTAAGGAAAGAGGGTCACGTTCGAAGTGAGACCGAAGGAAAGAAGGCCCAGAAGGTTACAAACGCGCAAATCTTTTTGCTGTATATTACTGTATATTGTCGACTGCTGTCACTGAAGTCCTAATTTTTGTTGGTCATTCCCACTGACTGGTATTGGACTTAAACATCTGGGCCACAAAAATAAATTACGCTTAATAGCCATGACAGGTCACGTTTTCATTTTTGCTGAGTCTCTTTGTCTGATCCACCCCCAATGAAAATCCAATTGGGGCCTCGGGCTATTTCCAGAGAATAAAGATTAGCTCATTTGCAGACCCTTTCTCCTTGCAGACCCTATCTCATTTCAGCCCCTGACCCCAAATAATGCTGTTTAAATTAGCCTAAACTGGCCAGAGAAATGACAAGTGCTTTAGAACAGGCCACAGCAAAGGTCATTAGGCCCCTATTAGGAAGAAAAAAAGCGACTTAAAAACTTATCACCTGTAGTCTAAATGAAACGACCCTGTCTTGTTAACTATGTTTAATGCTGTGTGCACGTCTGTGTGTTTGTCTTGCTGAGCTACCAAATGAAGCCAACGGCCTTTGGTTGAAGAGTTTGTGGTGTGTGTGTGTGTCTCGTGCCTAGCGCTATGACTGCTAGTGTTCTGTTCGGCTTCGGGAAAGACCCCGGCCACTGAGCCACTTTTGTTTTGGAGTGGCAGCGTGGTCGTGTATAGACGTCTACCTGATTCCAAACTGACGGCGAGGCGATGGGTGCCGACACAGAGGTCGCGGGTTCGATTCCCACCACATGACTTTCTTTCCTTCTTTCATTTTCTCTCTGCATTTGTCTTCTTGCGCGCTTCCCCCTTTATCCTATTTGACTCCTATTACTTAGTGCTCCGTTTCAATCTTGTATTACACCTATATCACCTGTAGCAGGAAGTCCAGCCTAAGTGATATCCATAGTACTGCGCGTGTGTAAACTGAATGAGACTATCCCATATCTTAGTCCAAACTCGTATCTCATCGTCTTGGCTCTATCCCAACATATCACACTGTTATTTCCCGGATCATCTGCCAGTCTTATCAGATTTCTTTCCTCAATGGTCACCACCGCTTCTTCATATTGTGTCTGATCTCGAATAATAATAAAAAAACAAAAATACTTAGTCTAGCCATATTAGTAGAGAGCTTTTATTTTGAATTTCGGATCTGTTACGGACCGATATGGCAAAGGAAAGCAAGCTCAAAGTATTATGGCAATTCCTGGTCATTTTGTCATACGATGTTATAGCCTGTTGCCAACTCCAGTCAGATGTGAATTTCACTCTTAGTTTATATCATGGAATATGATCATACCAGGAAGTCTGTATGCGCTTGCCTACCTTCGCCATAAAGATTCATAAGAGATTCCCCATAAACTTAAAATCACTCTATATTTATATATATATATATATTTTTTTTTTTTTTGNGTTGAATCATAAAAGGGAACAAATCAAATTCGCGAGATCACACCACGTTAAGAGGTAGAGGAGTGGTGAAGGCAGGTAACCCTCAGAAGGGGGCACTTCGATTGTTTTAGGAGTTTTATGATATTTGTTCAACACAGAGGTAAAAATGTCAGAAGCATGGCCCCTGCTTTGGCCAAAAATGCCCTTTTGCGGTTGATACTCAATAACGAGGAGAAGGGAAAGAAACTGCGCAGTGAAAATAGAAATGACTGCTGGAGAATTATAGAGGTAGAACGAAACAGAACATCACATCAGGTTTGAACGAGGGTTAAGAGAGTGTAAGTTTGGATCTATACAGTCATATACTTTTCGTATTTTTCAAGCACATATCCACCAGCTTCAGCCT
>JAWQUT010000347.1:613093-630591 GCA_033807755.1 Ellobium chinense | reverse complement strand
AAATCCCCTTCTCCTGGTCCCCCAACATTTACAAAATAATAATTAAAAAAGAAAACAAACAATCGAGGCTTTAGAGTGGTTATTGATTTCCTGAAGGTGGTATGCTTTCTAATACGATATAAGCTATTTTTTTTTTTATTATGACAGCTGGCTTTCTGCCTAGACTATAATTCGAATTTTTCAACCACTGACTGGGTGCTGATCGGCGTCTGTCCAAATATACTGGCATTTCCAACTTTGACTGTCGTCATTTTTTTTTGTTTTTTCATTATTCTGCCCTAACATACGTTTTTCACCTTTAGACTTACTGTTATGAATATTTTGTGGATGACTTGGGTTTGAGTGGGGGTGGGTTGGGGGAAGGAAGGGTGTGGGGATGGGAGAAGGAGAGGGAGAGAGGGGGAGGATAGGAGAGGAGGAGGGGGTCCAGTTTGTATGATAGGACTAAAGTAAAATGGGGCCCACGTCCAAGAAAATCAGCTCTCTGTATCTACGACCCTTAATGGATTCCAAAGGAAGCGAACTCAAAGTAAAGCGATATAGAGACGCTGTTGATAAGCGTTGAGCATTGACACCCACGAAATGATAATAACATCCGAGAAAACCCTTCCTTGCCCGACCTGATAAAAATAAAATGCAGCTCATTAAACAACTATGACACCACATCTTTTACGATCCTGTTACTTATCATTTTACTTGCAGAGGACACCATGTTGCGGATAGAAATGGAGGACTGGAGTGGCAAGAAGTACTACGCCGTCTACAACTACTTCCGGATCGACGGCCTCAAGCACAACTACCGGTTACACGTGTCTGGTTACCATGGCAACGCCGGAGACTCCATGACGTCGTTATGGGAAAATCATGATGGCATGCCTTTCAGCACGAAAGACAAGGACAACGATGGAAGGTTAGTATTTTGACTTTTGGGTTAACCTTAGGCCTGTGGATCTCTTGGTCAAAGTAGCAGATAAGATGTAGTGGCACTAGAGACAAGTATGAACCTAAGGGATGAATTGTTGGTCACTTGGGACTCGATTTATATTTATGTGAGTTTAAGACAACAACTTTCACCAACCTCCGATACCATGCGACACTACATTCCTCTTAGTCTGCTTTCGGTAAACATCAAATGATGATAAGTTTCTATGAGTGGAAGCAATATGGATGGAACAGTTATTGATTGTAGATCTGCCATCCGATTCTTTTCCATCTCATCAAAATGCGGTATTTAGCTGATTGTGAGCAGGATCAAAACTGAAACCGATATGTTTCAAGGACCCGTCCTAATTCCTTTAAATTCTATAATACACACATAGAATTCACCACTTTTTTTTTAAAATTTCTCCTCTGCCCTTCATGATTTTGCTAATCAATCTAAATATTATAGCCTACCTCTGTATCTCACCGTTCATTATTCTCCCTTTAGGTTCTATGACTCATGCGCCCAGCACTACCAAGGAGCCTGGTGGTTCAACAACTGCTTCGAGGCACACCTGAATGGCAAGTATTACCACAAAGGCTTCCACAAGAACTACTTCCAGAGAGACGGCATCCAGTGGAACACCATCCACATGTACTCCTCCCTCAAGGCTGTTCAGATGATGGTGAAACCTGCAGATAACCCCAGGAGTCCGGCGTCCAATGAAGTCACTAGCAATCTGTAGTGTCCTTAACGTGGCACCACTGTTCTGTTTTGTAGGAGTATTCAACATGACATGTGATAAGGTTGCGTCAAGTTAAACGTGTTGTGTGACCGTGTAAATCTAGTGTGATGGTGTGAACTGTCTCAGGATAAAGACCTGTGGTCCGACAAAATATGAGAGTCTGCGGAGCTGTGTACCAGGAGAAGAAGTCAATCAGTAAGCACTGCTGTAGCATGCGATGGCCCAGGCTGACAATATGCTGTGTTTGGACAACTTTCAATACATGTAGATGGTTCGAGGAGATGTTTTGTTTCGTTTATGACTAGATTGATAAAAATATATTTGCTGAAATTTGAGAATATTCTGAGGTGTAACTTCTATTGGAAAATGCAAGTCAATCCTGGACTGCCACACTTTATAAAGCAATGGATGTAGGAGTGAGTATTGTAGCACCCACACATACTTGTGCCACGCATTCTTGTGTGAATTCGTTTCTCTGTGTGGAACACTACTGAGGAAAATGGGTCAGGTAAAATGTTACTGTCCGTGGTTTAATCCAATCTTCTGCTGCTATTTTAAGAGAGAACGTTGATGCAGTCGAATTGTTTCAAAAGTGACATGTCCTAGAATTCTACATGGGAGACTTCTTAGGTTCTTGGAGTATCACCTAGTTCTGTGGGACTCTGCCACTAGCCAGGCAATTCTTAAACGTGAGCCATCAGGACATACATGATACCATCTTGCTGGAAGTATCCAGACACACCATTGGCTACTTACTTGAAAGGAGGACAGCAGATATGGGAATGCTCCGGTTGATGTAATGCCAGTCCAGGGACCAGGTATTGATTCAGTATAGGGTGCTGATTGAGAAATACACAAGTTCCACGTTAAAGGAAATTTTGACGGTATGGTACCAGTGGCAATTATTCTGTTCAGTTGGTCAAGAGTGTATACAGAAAAGATGGGCAAGCGTCCGAGAAATCATAATTGTTCTTGGAAATGACATGCACTAGGATTCATTGCAAGAGAACTGGCAATGATAGAAAGTTGCTCAGGTGAGGTGTAAATCTTTCCCTCGTGGAGAAGCATGATAGTCTGATTCAAATGGTGTGCCACCTAACCTCAAGTTTTGTAACTTCTTAAAAAAAAAAGTGACGGATTTGAACACACCATAATGGCAGAGAGTGACAAAGAAATTTTATTCAATGGGCAGACTTTTCTTGCAATCAAGAAGGAGGTTATTTACACTCAGAAGGAGGAATGAGCCATGATGTGAAATCCGAAAGTCTTTGAAAAATGAACTACGAGCAGTGGCAGATATTAGTAATATATTTTGCACCTGACTGTCATGTGACAAATTCTAACAATATCTAGAAGCACTTTTGCAGTTGACTGTATGATTGATTGAATAAGTGGGATTTGAGGAAGCATGTATGGACATGCTGAAATTCCCAGAATTCTGGCAATCAAAGAATTATGTCTACCTTGAGATATGTGGTGTCATCTCATCGATACAGAAGATGTAGTCAAGCTTTGGTTACAGTACCTCTGCAACGATATCTTGAGGAGACACAAGGAAAGTGACAGCAAGCATGCGGCAATAAATCAGTCTGCCCTAAGGGTTGAACTGCTGCTCTTGTAATTGTCACAGACAGCCTATGCTGTTATGAAAGACTTCTGAAGAGAAGAGGTCTCTTCTAAATTACAAAAAAAATATTATTCATTGGTATGTGTTGGTGTGGATATAGCCTTGCTCCATTGCCATGTCTTTTTTAAAATATTTATTTTGTATGTTTATAAGTACTTTTAATTCAGATGATTTGCTGATGTAGACACCATCTTTAACCTGTTTATGATCATTCATGATTGTATATGTACATACATCTCTTTGACATTTTATACTACTTTGTATTGTCTTAGCTCTTTATGATGAAATAGGCTACTTATCCTGTCGTATTGTTTCAGTATAAGATTTAAAGAACGGGATTTTTTTATCTGACATAAAATTAGGTAAAAAAGCTGCAGATTTCTTGATTCCATTTGCAAAAGAAGCCCTAGAAATGTAGAGAAGGACATTTAAAAAACCATCATGTTTTTTTTTCATATATTGTGAGCAATTTGTAAATTTTCATGTATTGTCATCAAGTGTGTGTGCAACAGCAGTTGCCCAAAGAAAGATATACAGTCATTAATATTAGCTATGCAAATAAGGAAAACTTCAGTGCAAACCTTACCAAATTCATGGAATTCTCCAGCCTAACAACTGAGTCGGGCATATTGACTATACATGATTCCTAGCAGATGCTAAGGCTGTCTCACTGGATAGATACAATGCTGAATAATATGAACTAGAAGAATGGGTTTGCAATGTTTGAACATGGATTTATAAGTCTTACTGACTCTTACTGAGCTTAACAACAAAGCAACAAAAAGAAGCAATGTTTCAGCTGTGAGATTGTTTAAAAATACACTTACACAGCAAATGACAGGTCTGGAACAACTGAAAAGTTCATTGCTGTAGATGACTGGAGAAAAACAAAAAAACAATAAAAACACGCACTTTGCCGATTGAGTCTTACTGATCCTAAATAGATGATGATCTACAACTGACAGATGGTGAAGGTCCAGTCTTAGATTTTTACTTAGAACTTAAATATCCAGTTCCTAAATCTTAGAAATTTACATATTCCTCCATCATAACATATTTGCTAGTTGTAAGTGAATTTTCATTGGGGGCAATGCTTTTGACAAGCTTATTTGCCTGCTTATCACTTGAAACTGACCGTTAGCTTTCTTTCAACAATAGCTGGGAGGCGAGAGGCATTTCTACTATCAATGCCAGTGACCCAAAGGTGTTCTTGAATTTCTAGACCAACAGATTTCCTTGAATTTCCAGACCAATAGACTCCTTGAATTTTTAGACCAATAGGTTTCCTTGAATTCCTAGACCAATAGGTTTCCTTAAACTTCTAGACCAATAGGGTTCCTTGAATTTCTATTGAGTGTTGCATTATATACTGTAGCAGTATTGAAACTTCAAACTACCTCATTGCGGGCCATGTTTAGTAGGCTACAGGTGCAACATTTGATTTTTATTCAATATTACAACACCATAACTGTCTACAAGTTTCTGTGAATTATTTTGTAGTCTTGTGTACATGGAATATGCATTGAATTACATGAGCATCTGACATACAGGGAAGTACTCATGTTCCTACCTAAAACAATTATCAGTGGGTAACTGTCTTAATTGACACTCACAGCAAACTTCTTTTTTATCATTTCCCTGCTCTGTAGAGAAAAGATATGAGATATTTAATCAAACAGGGGCTAGATTATTTTTATTTGAGGGGAAAAAGGATTTTACTTGGGTGTTCAGGAGAAACCTCAAGACACTAGCGCTTAGAATTTTACTAGCAGATTAAATTTCACTTCTTAATGTGAGTGCTTCTTTGCATGGCAGTCATTTCATCTGTGCACTTGTGAATTGTGTCAGTGTTCTAGCTTGAAGTATGGTGGTGTTCAGACTGAACATTTATAGGTAGACAAGAGTGTAAGTAATTAACAATGTGGATAGTTGATTAGCCTGGATATAAGGAGCATACATGGGAACTATTTAATAGTGATGACCGAGTGAAAAAAATAGCATGCGTGGATGAAATATACACAGAATGAGGGAATGAACAAGGATGCACATGGGAAGAATGGGGTAGTATATGTATATGTATTAATGACCACCTCCATTTTTTCACTTGTAAAGACTGCATCTCCGTAATGAATGGGTTAGAACAAGACGGGGTCTAAATCACACTGAGCTAGTATTGAGAAAATTGGGAAAACATCACAAGCACCCGCTGTGTGGCAGGCATTGTTCAAAGGATTCAGCATAAGGTATTCAGGATATTAACCATGTACTAAAATGTGGAACACACAGTGAGGTCTCCAGAAGTCTAAATATCTTATTTCAATCCTAAAATGGAGTTAGATCCCTTCCTATGCTGACTCCTTCAATTCTGAGATGTGGAGTTTGTTCTCATATTTGTTGATCACAGCTGATCAAAGTTGGTCTGTTGATTTAGCTGCTTTGGATGTAAATGTTTAGTGCATCATTTCCATAGCAATGAAACAGATCACACCAATTCAGCACTGTCATCATCTTTCTCCTCGTATATTGGTGTATAAATGGTTTGTATACTTTCTCCATGGCAATGCAGTGCAGAGCTCATCATTTCATACAAAATAAAGAAGACTAGAGATTATTCAAGGGATGTCATTTGACAGTAGCATGACAATATGATCATGCAAAGTGTTATGTCCCTTGGTGTCTACCACCAAAAAGTAATGAAACATCTGAACTGCGAAATTTTATGACATAATTTGTACATAATACAAGAAAAGGAGCTGTCCAGTAGGAGTTATGAAGTCACTGTATGTTTTAGAAGTATTAGACCTTTGACAAATCCAGGAGAAAATCATAAGTTTTGACTCCTATCATTTGCCTGTCATCTACAAAGTTACTCATGCAAACTCATTAGTGCACTGTGTTGTTATTGAATGTTAAAATCCACTGCATGTGTTAATGTGTTAAACATCAGCAGGGCTGAATCATCACCAACAAAAGTAACAATGGCATTCATTTCTGCATCAGTCATCCTAGTTATGCTTGGTCTAATATGGACACAGCTATCCAGACTTAGATCATCAAGTCTTGTTAATTGTCACCTATAATATAATAAGTTATAAAGGAACAAGTATATACCCCTCATGTATTAAACACCATCATTTTCTTGTAAACTGTTTATTGATGCGGTGCTTCTAGTCTAAGTTTAGTTTGTTTGTCAATAATGCTGCTATAATATTTATGGTTAGTATCTAGGCAGTCAATTTGTTTATCATACTTACTGTCTATATATTTATGCTGCATTTCATTTCATTAACTTTAATCAGTATTAAGCTTTTGCTTTTCTGAAGATTGTTTTTGTTGTTTATCTTGATTGGTCTGAGAAAAGGAGTGATGTTTTTATAACTAGGCTTTAGACATCTTTAGTTTTGGCCTTTAACTAAGATATATGATTAGGAAATTGTTTTTAAAAAGGCAAAAATCAAACTCAGAATATGAAAGAGAAATGCCTTTTCACGCTTACCATACAACATTGGCGACACTGATGGTGATTAATGAATGAACAGCAATATCCTTATCCTTGGTGCTGCATTTTAGTAACAACATTATTTACTATGCAGCCTTCCTCACTTACTGGGTCTTGTAAGCTAAATTAATTAACTCCTAGGTGAGTCTTTCACATAGGTTGAGTTTCTTGGAATCAATACGCTCATTCTGATCAAATGTTGATAGAAGTAGTAGATTACATGCTTGATTTTTTTTTTTTTGGTTGTTTGTTTGTTTGTTTCTTTTTGTTTGAAAATAGTATGTCAGCTCACTGATGATAAAAATATTTTGAAATTGTTATTGAAAACGGACATGAATATTAATAGGAACAAAAAACTCCAAATAGAAGTTTCTTGACTTGTCCCCACTTGACTTCAAAGGAGATAAAAGATTTAACTCCACGACTGCTAAAACCAGGAAACCCGAGAATATTGAAATTCGAGGTAAATTTGAAGACAGCAAGTGAATTCACTTTCTTTTCACTAACTAGTTGACATATTAACTTTTATTTTCACATATTGTTATATCCATAAATGAACAGTTTTCCTTTCGCTGGTTTACATAACGTCTATGCTGATATATGATGGCATACTCCATTTAAATGAAAAGCTGAGGAAAAAAAAGGAGTATGTGTTGAGTGTATATTGACATAAAGAAACGTTATTCCTAATTAAAATGTAGATGCTTAAATTTTTGAGCTTGCAAATGAATTTGAACACTGATATCAAAGCTGACCCAAAATTCTGAAAAAGAAAAAAATGATATCAGTAGTTGCATCTGACCTAGTTTGTGATACGTTAGCATGAACGATTTTGTTTGATATGATCCAGTGACATAGCATAATCTCAACCATATTATTACTGTACGTAACAGAATACTTTTCATGATTCAGCAAATTACTTGAAATAATTCAGCAAATCAGTAAGTTATGAAAGTAGTTTTACCCCTGATTTAGTGGTCCCTGACAGCTGCATAGCCTGTGCACAAGGAAATCTTAGAGTAGACATTTTCAGTGAACAATACTGATATTATACATTACGTTAACCATTTTCGGTTATGATGTAGACCAATCACTGTTTTATATGACTGATTAAATGTATACTTTTAGATAAGGTAGTGAGCTAGAGCAGTGCTTCTGCTTGACAAGGTATAGTTGACTTGAAATACAATATATTTCAGACTATGATTGGGTGTTGAAAATTTTTAAAGTGATATGTACAGAGTTCAAAAGTAGTCAGAGAATTCTGTATGCTTTAACTAGTTTTAAAAAGACAAATAGAAACAATAATTTCACGTAGAAGGCCAAGCAGTGCAGCTTCCATCTACACAGACCATTCTGGTGATACTTACTGTTTTAACATTTTGTTATTTGTCATTAGGCTTTGTTTTCTTATTTCAAGGACTGTCTGACTTTTCTAGGTAGTATCTCAAACATTGGTTAACATCTATACACACCTATACATCTGAGTCTGCAGCACCCTCACTCAAGTCGATTTCATACTGATGTTTTAATTTGCTGTGCAATAGATGATCTTTGCTTCTTTTGTTTGATCATGTCTGTTTCATTCGATTTTCAGAATTCACTGGAAATTACAATATACTGAATCTTTTTATCACATTTTATGGATTCTGCTGTTTCTGTAATAGTCAATGGTCAGACAAATTGCTGTGTTGAGAGGGCATATTTGAACAGGAATTTTAATTACACTAACCATTTATGCACATTCGAATGGGGTATTTAATTAAAGCTCACATTAAGAAAGTTTAATATAAGAAAAGCATACGTCATCTCTGAGCAGACTATTTATGTTCTAGTAAAACTCCTCAGTACCAAAATATGTCTAGATATATTTACTGTAAAACATAAATAGGTTGACATACAAACATAGAACAGAAGTTAATATTAGCAAGCACTAGACACACCACAGAGATTATCTTGCAAATAAGTTAACATAAATCATGCCAAAGCATCGGTGTGTTATGAGACTGGAAGCAAACTGTACTCTGTAAGATTTTTATACTTTTATTTAGTTTGATTTGTTAATCAAATGATCCTTACCTTCATTCAAAAGAATACTAACGGTAGGTATAGTGGTACTGAATTTTGGGTAATGGGAACTTCACTGAATATTAAACAACATGAAAGACATGCATTTAGTGTAAATATTGAATTGGCTTTCGTGGAATTGCATTGATGCTGTAAATACGTATATGACAGATTAAACGAAATACTGTTTCAATATTGGTCATTATGTTGATCATTATTCTATCAAAAAATATTTTTATTGTCGTAAGTCACTGTGAACTTGTGGTCTGGCCTGATGGCTAACGTCAGAAATATGTTTAAGATGGGGATGTGACTAATATAGTTTTTCGGTTTTTCCTGTTCTTGCTTTCACTATTCTTTCGTCTTAATTTTCTTTTCCCTTTGGTACCTCTTCTCCGTGTTTGTGTTTGTCTTTTTACATCCTCAACACTTGATTGGCTTGACAGCAACATCGATTATGAGGCACTACCAAAATTTTTGTAGCCCTGTACAGTTCTTATTTTAAAACTGTTAATCACTTGTGTAAAGGATAGCACGAGTTGAGCTAAATAATTTGAGATGTCCCCAAGCATCATAACTGTCAATCTCTACTCCATTTTCTAACATGTTCTTTCAGTGATGTCAGGAAACTAATGGGCACTCCATATGACTGAAATACAGTTGATGAATTAAAAAAAAACAACATTCTCGTCCTAGCACCACTGAGCTAGGGTGAAGTACCAAAAGCTGTGTCTGATATCTGTCATAATGATCCATTACAAAAAAGCAACACTGGCCACTTCTCCATTCTTACAGGTTAAACTTGAAGAGGACTAATTACTAAAACATTAGGATAAATTTATTTATAAGAATGAGAGCTAATACCCTATGTATAATGTATGTGAAACCTTTATAGGCTATCCTCAAGCACCATCAGTCTTTGAGTTTAAAGTAAACGTCTTCACAGGCTCTAGCTGGTGTCTCCTGTGCACGAAGAATAACTAACCCTTGAATGACAATATCATGAACATGATTATTCATTCTTTAAAATACTCCTATATTTATGTCTCAAGAAACCGTTTATTTCTTTATTTTGTTAACTTCCTGCCTTCCTTTTCCTGAAGTAATCAAGTTTGTGTTATGTAAAAGTTATGTCATTGTCCTTGAGGGGGCAATTAGGACAGTTATTGTTTAATGATGCCTATTCTAGTTTACATGAAATAATAATAAAATAAACAAGCACATAGTCTGTTACAAGTCTTTGTCTGAGTTTTATACACAGATCAATCAAAATATAATACAACTACAAAAAGGTAAGATTTAGTTGTGCTTTTCAGAGATGTGCTCGTAGTCAGCATTTTAATGGACCTTACATCATTTCAGCAACTTGCACAAAATTTGTTTCTCACTGCCATAACCATCACTGGGTCTGCTCATCATACTGGTTATCTGAGCTTTGCGATTGTTTCAATCGATCCAAATCGAGTAACAAATTAAGTCGGGTCAAGCCATAAACAATCATCTTTCATGAAAAGATTCATCTCACATCTTTGTGAAGCCATCCCATATGAAACTTTTGCCAGTCTGATAATTTCAAATAATGGCTGTCACAGGCATGTAGTCTGCAGGTTCAGTGTATTCCAGAAGACCTGTCATTTTGTATGCAGTGCAAATGCGTTCCTCAATTAGCTTCTAAATCAATTTTTTCCCCCGAAAAATGATGTGTGTGTATGTGAATGTGTGTGTGTACGTATAAATGTGCATGTGTATCTGAGTGAGTGAGGGAGGGAGTGAGAGAGAAAGAAAAAGAGGGTTACAATACATTCATAGCACAAGTCACAATTACAAGTCACAGTGATAGGAACGTGTAAGTCGAGTCAAGTCTTGTTTGCTTTATTATTATTATTATTTTTTAATCTAGTCATATCGAAATAATATAGCCTATGCACAAAGGCGTCGAGTCAAGTAAATCGAGTCGGGATCGATTCAAATCACTTGACTTGAGTTCCTCGGCTATGCTATTGGTCACTGTGGTATCATAACTGGTTTTGTGTTACAGTCATTTGAACTAGCTAGACCTAATAAAATAAATATGCCTATTGTAGCTAGCAGTTAGGTAACGCGGCTCAAAATGGTCAGCGAGAATAACAACAAAGCTGGCAATGAAATTCACGCTAATTTTAACAACAATGTGATCGTCACAGCAACATATCGAAAGCAGGCAGTGGCCACATAGGGAAAATAATGGAAAAGCTACAGTTATTCTTTCAGTGAGAGGGCTGATTTTAATTTGTTTATATGACCTCTGTAAATGTAAGCTGACCAAACCAAACAGCTGGCAAAGAACATCACACGTAATATTTCTTTATACATTAGCATAGAGCTGCGGCAACATTTTTTTTTTTTTTAGCGCTGTGGCAACATATCATGAGATTCAAATTTTATGAAGTGGCATCCTGGATCTTAACTTTCAATAGGTTGGAAAGACTGACTTTGCCGGTTATCCATGCTCGGTCTCCTGACTCAGTTGATCAGTTAGATATCGGTACAGAACCACCTACCGACTCATTTAGGAAGTTTTTAAGTTTATAATTTTTTTTTTTTTAAATTTTAAAAGCTTCTTATGTACATCAACTTTGCATAAGGAGCAAGAAACAGGGATGGTATATGGAATATTCAGAACCACTTTAAGGTAATGCTTCTTGACGAGCCCAGCTATCAACCTACCTTTACAACTGATTGCTTGTATTTGTGTCACTTCTACTTTCTTTCACACTGTTTTTAATCCATTGCGTTTTATTTGGTTAGAATAGAGTGAGAATAAAAATTATCCAAAGGGTTATTGCCCTGTCCCGAGCAGGAATGGCTCATGGTGAAAATTATGTCAGAAATAATCCCGAGCAGCACCAGTGTCCTTATGCATACGTTAATTAACGCTTTGCGGTAGCTAAGGGTAACTTCCAAAACATTAGAAGTGTTCACTGTAGGTAACGGAATACGTTAACTAAAGTGTGGATTATGCGCACGGCCACAGGCATTCTCACGTCTTCTCAGCTCTAGCTTTCTGTTCAGACGCTGGTCATCCATCTTCAAAATTTAAAATGTGGACATCACGTAAAGTTTTCTGCATTTTTACCATATTAGCAATATCTTTTTTTTCGGTTTATTTGTTTTAATTAGAACCAAACGAAAAAAACACGTTATTTGATGGACATAGCTGAGTATCTTGAGTAAACCTGGGACAACACTCCAGCAGTGAGTCGTATGAAAGCGATGAGAGTGGTGAAAGGAAGTAAGTGGTAGAAACTTCAAACTCTCTGGAAGGAATGGTGCAGTTAATGTACAAGGAATCTCCGTGTGACTGTCCTAATCTAGCGTCAGTTCAGCGCTTGTTTCATTCGCCTGCTTCTTGCTATCTCTCTCTTTCTCTCCTTGCGCCAATCCAGATCAACCGGCGAGCTGTTTTCTCTCACCAGGGCAGCTGGCGATATAGTGATCTTCGTCTCCGCTTTCTTCCCCTCAGCCGCACCTTTCATGCTCTGTATTTTTCTGTTCTGTTAGCGGGGATAGAAAAAACAATAAACGAGGGTGATTAGCGAATTGTTGAAATATTATTATTGACATGTTATTGATTATTATGAATGAAGGGGCTGCGCAGATAAATGAAAAATTAAACTAGAGGAGCATAAATTAAACTGTATTTTCGGTAGGGCAGTAATGTTACTGCAATAATGACGGCCAGAAACAGGGAACGTTGGTGAACAATCGTCAGGAAATAGTGTGAGGTGCCTCAACAATTGACTAGAGCAGATCCATACGGGATACGAACAGATATAGTGAAGGTAGAGAAGAAGGAACAGACCGATGGAGAGATGAACGAGCAAATGAATGAATGAATGAATGAATGAATGAATGAATGAATGAATGAATGTTGCCAGGTAAGAAAACCAATAACGAAGTTGATAAGCCATTATGTATAAATTAATGAAAAATGGGCGGACGAATACAAATATAAGAAGATATAAACTAGAGGGGCCCTAGGTAGGATGTATTTTCGCTAAGGTAATAATGCCAATAGCCCACATTGGCAAACCTCATATTATTTTATAATACACTTTATCAGTGTATCACCTAGATATAGGCGGGAACAATATCTACCATCATACAGCTTTTTGAGCCAAGATTCAAACAGATATCCTTCACTGCCTATAGCTAGGTATGAGAGACGCCTGAGGAAAATGCGAATGAAATGTTGTCTTAAGACATTTACAACATGGCCGTTTACCGGAACCGAACCCATGTCCTTTGGAATCTTACGCCATAACCATTTGGCCATGTTACTCCTGGATCCACATAAAAACTGAAATATATTTAAGACCACCTCCAAGTTTTCCACCGCACTGTCAGACTCATATAAACCAGCAATCAACAAACAAACTCGAATAAAAATATAATCTCATTAGAGGGTAGTGAAAGAAAATGTCACCAGATCAGCGGGCCTTGCGAAGGTGATCTTGCAAGACACAATACCAAGAGGCAGGAAGAGAGGCAGGCGGGAAAAGAAATGTACTGACAGTATTTAAGGTTACAGGCCTGTAATTGTACTTTCACTTTGTGGTTGTACTTTCACTTTGTGGTCCTACAAACTTAGGGGGTATATTTCATCTCCCCTTTTCCCTCTTTTGGCATGCCCTGCTTCCAGTAATAAGGGCTCCAGGGGGGAAATTTTGATATCATGGGAATCTGTGTCTTTTTTACCTTAACTTACCAGGCACTATTTAGTCCTGGGCTGGAACTGCCAGGTCAAGGGTGTGCTCAGGCGGNAGCGGGCCTTGCGAAGGTGATCTTGCAAGACACAATACCAAGAGGCAGGAAGAGAGGCAGGCGGGAAAAGAAATGTACTGACAGTATTAAAGAATGCATGGGTCAGGACTTCAATGTCTCCTCATGTGGAGGCCAGAAACTGAGAACGTTGGTGAACAGGAAATGGTGTGCGATGCGCCTACGGCCAACGATTCACAAGAGCAGTTACTGGATACGTACAGTAATAGTGAAGGGAGAGTCAAAGAAATAGGCCGATGAAGAGACGAATGAATGAATGAATGAATGAATGAATGATTGAATGAATGAATGACTGAACAGCCAAGAGATCCCAAAAACTTGAATTCCATGGAACAGGTCTAATCATGTACGATTTTTCTGATTTTGTTAGGGGTTTTGGAGAGGAAAACCGCCTACACATCTCTTACTGGAGGCTCGGGGTTGTGAGCTCCTACTGTGTGAATAAATGCACTTACGATACGGTGCTGAAACTTCTCCAGAGCTACCACGGGATCCATTTGGGTCATGTTTTGCTGGAAAATTCAATAATCATGTCGTCAAGAGGTTGCAGTAACAGACAGACAGACAGACAGACAGACAGACAGACAGACAGGACAGACAGACAGACAGACAGACAGACAGACAGACAGACAGACAGACAGGCAGCCAGCCAGCCAGCCAGCCAGCCAGCCAGCCAGCCGGCCAGCCAGCCAGTCAGGCAGATAGATATAGATAGATATAGATAGATATAGATAGATATAGATAGATATGTATCTGAAAATGAATTTGTAAGATACAAAGTTAGAACATTATATCAAATTACCATTCTTAAAGTAAAACTTCAAGGTTGATATTTTGACAATATTAGTTTTTTTTTTCTTCATGTGTGGATTATCATACCATGCATGGGGTCACAGAACTGAACTTCAATTTTAACTATAGTGACGCGAGGCGTCCCCGATCCAGCCTTCCGCTGGCTGCATGACCTCGTGCGACCGACGCTGGTAAGCGAATTTATTTATTCTACCGTCTAGCATTCAGCGTAGTGAAATGAACTGGCTCCACTATAGCATCACAATCGTTAAGAGCATTTTGTCCAAAATTCAGTAAGAACGCACTAAAGGACTTAAAAAAAACAACAAAACACAAGGATGTAATTTAAAGGAAATCTACATGTTTCACCACTGCATTTGATTTATAACATTTTAGGAGATTTGAGGAAATCCACTCCTGAAGCTCAATTTTGTATTGTGTGATTCAGGAAAGAAATGCATAACATTTTTGAATTTATTATTGATTCATGTTTCAAGTCTCATACAAAATAATTATGAATCCAATGCCTACAGACCTACTTATACAAAGAAACCGTATACGCACACGTAGTCTACAAAAGAAAAATCTCCAAATCCTAGCGTATAGGTCCTTGGAAAATTTCATTTATTGTCCACCTAATATTTTGTTGTGTGCTTTCAGCAGACAATACCCTGTATTGCAAGGATCCCGGGTGTGCTTGTAATATGAATATAATCACATTAATAACTACTCACCTCAAGAGCCTTGTAAGCCGATCCAATGCTTGAACTTAAAGTATGGCTGTGCAGTCTAGATGTCGCCGCAGGCGCATCCTGTGAGCTATCTGTACCCTCTGAGCTCAGGCTAAAGTATTAAGACCAAAAACAAAAATCATTCACAATACAGAAAATTCTGCGTCACTGCAATCTTTTAAACCGCAGACCCCGCTTAATCAGGACTTATATTTCTCAAATAACAGAATAGTGTATTTTCCTAGAAAGTAACTGAATAATGACAGTTTCGTCTGGCTGCTGCATTGTATGCAGCAATAAGGAACCATATGATACCAGAATGATGACAGTTTCAAAAAGGGGCCTTTTCTCTTCGTCATTACTGACATGCATTACAATTCATGTCATTAGGAGTCACCATGATGTTCTCTCAGAGAAATTTGGTCACGTGATGTGGTGATTCCATATGTTTTACGTTTTCGAGAAAAAATAATATTTGAAATAATATTTGCACAATAATCCATTTTAGTTTACGCACAAGCTTAGTGCGGCCAAGTTGACGGGCTCGTGCGGAAAGGAGGGTCGTGTTTTCAGTGACCTGCGGCCAGAAACCTCGCCGGCCGTTTTTCTGGTAGACTCGGAGCTGAGCGCTTGGTCGCCGAACAGCTCACTTCCTTCTCTGGAGGAGGAAGATTGGACACTATTAAAATAAAGGGTTCAAAGTTTAAAATCCCCCCTCCCCTCTCTAAACACCCATAAGAATGGTTTTTGGAAATGTACGTTTCCTTATACCTCACTTATCACTGGCCGTAAGATGCCCAAGTTTTAAATTTCCGTCTAAAACTAAAATTGACAAATAACATGTTCTATTAATTATTCATTATGTTATTAAATCAGGTACATCTCATCTTCTTTCGTGGTCAAGTTTTTAAGCCAATTGGGACATCCGTTAGGCCGTATCCTGATTGGCTACGTCCACGCCGGGAAGTCTGACGTCTGTTTATTGTCTGAAGAAGTACGTATAGTGCGCTGGCCTAATTATGATGTGTTGTTGTCGATGTCGATTTGATCGAGTAAATGTGTATGAGTCTGAGATTGTATCCTCGCAACATTTTGCATGGGTATTAGATTATAATTTTATACGGAGATACCTACCACCCAGTAACACAACCTATGCAACCTAGGTGTTAATACTACCAAACTGTGGGTTATGTCGATCCACTTAAAACAACTGTTACCAAAGTTTCCGTTCTCATAATATACACTCAAATCACCCCAAAGTGAGTCATCTACTTCCTGCCATGATGATATAAAGAAGCTTAATTACATGATTAGTTTTAATTTTTGCCTTCATATTTTCTTTTCAACTCGACTAGCAATAGCACCCACTCTTCGAATAGGCCGAGCCTGATACTTTCAAACAACGAATTTCCCTTACTGAGCGTACCGACGGCAGACAACAAAGTGTGGCGCGAGTTTCTGCTTGTGAACTGTTACCATGGAAAGCACCTTTTGTTTCTGCAAATTTAAAACAACCACTCCCGGTTACACAAACTAAGAATAAGAAAACAACAACAAAACTTTCTAAACAGACAAACTAAGACCTCCATGCAGCTTTGCACTGATCAAACGGTGGCCTGTTAGACTTCACGAGTGCATATACAGTCGACTCCGCTTAATCGCCCTCCGCTTAATCGCCTTTTCCGCTTAATCGCCTCGTTTCCCAGGGAACCAAATTTTTTTCTATATAAAAGTCACTAGATAATCGACCACTCTTCAGCGCCCGTGAATTCAAAGATCAGCGGTTGAAGGATTACAGCTGACAAACAAATAATGTACACAGACGGTTTAACTGCGCGACGGATGGCAGACCGGCTGACTGAGTGACAGCTGCCACCCCGAAATAGGCGCGATAAGCCTTTCCTGCCCACCTCCTCCTCCCCTTGTCCCCTTTGTCTCACGCTACGCATCACCGCCGTCGCCCGTCCGATAACGCTAATGCGCCGAAAGCCGTATAGTCTCCTCCCCCCACGCCTTGATTGCGACTGTCTGGTGGATTTCGGTTAGATCAGAGAAGGTGTCATGTTGATGAAAGGTCTATCCCGACCGTGCCATCCTACTCCTTATTGTCTGCTGGGCTAGTGCGATGTGGCCAATGAGAGAGACCGCGGAGATCAAACATTTTGTGCTCTACAACACCGTCAATCTCGAGTCTGTCCTGAGAATGGCGACGAGAAAGTGTCAATGCACGATATCAAACCACAACATCAAAGAAATTTAACCCCATTACCANTTTTTGGAAATGTACGTTTCCT
>JAWQUT010000347.1:598093-608093 GCA_033807755.1 Ellobium chinense | reverse complement strand
GATATAATCGATATCTTGGGATACTTATCCGCACTCTCAATACTGATAATACTTTCGATATGTCCAATATTTCCGATAATGAATCGACCTTTTTGAGTTTCGAAATAACCTTTACTCATAACCAATACTGCTATATCGCTACAAATAAGCTGCAAGGCCGTAAAGATAGAGATGGATCTAATCTCTCTCCCTCCTCCTACCCTCCCCACTCGTCCTTAATCGTCTCCCATATCCCAAACCATGAGAGGCAAATCGTCTCATAACTGAACTTGAAATAGATCAATAATTAATTAATGAACATTATTTTTTACTTAAAGGGCCTTCGATTCACGCCACCGGCCTCAAATTCATGGCCGTATTGGAGAAGACAAATGAATGATATACGAATGCTAAATCACTACTACAAACAAAGATGTTTTAACAAATTTTATTGGACATGCTCTGTCCGTGTTACAAAACTGCCCCAGAGCCCTCGACGTGACTGATACCAATACATTTATTCAGCTCAAGTAAGCTTATATCAAGGCTGCATTTATTTGCTCCCAGCAATTGGACAAAATGGGAAGCCACACCCCTTCCTTGTATTCTGTGGGAAATCCTTAGCAGAGGATACCCTTTTGATTGGTTCACACCTCTTAAAGGTTTATTAGAAATGAACAGTCCTTTGTACAAAACAGAGGAAAAAAGCTCGACTACTTGTCGGTAAACATCTTCGGATTCAACTTTTTTAGGGGAACATCTTATCAACGGCTTAGTATCGGAGGAGGTTGTGGCAAGAATCAACAGTGGTCTGTGTTCTAATAACTGGGGCAAAGGTATCAGTAGAGCAAACACCAGTCTTGAGTCTCTTCCGTATGACTATGAGTCGCAGCCATCTTGGCTTTCCTAGAGACTGATACTTCTTTTGCTCAGAAAGGTGTGTATCTTCTTATTTAGTCAAACCGCAGGAACCAAACAAAATTTGTAACGTGCAATATGCGTTTAAAACCAGAAAATACAATAGTAACATACACATGTCAGCCTCCGTCATAGCGAGCTGTAAGAGGCCTTAACTTTATTATTAAATAAATGTCCACTATTAAATCAAGAATAATGATAAAGAAGTGACGGTGAAAAATGAATAATGCCTATGACTACGAATTAACAAAAGCAGTTTAGGAAAAAAAAAACCAGCAAAAAACAATGGTACCTGTGTATGATATCCTTGCTATGGAGGAAAGACACTGCCGCTACAATTTCCGACATATAAAATCTGCAAACCAGTAAACAGTTTATCATAGTATCACAGTGGTTTTTCCCAATAAATCGGAATAGAGAAAAAGAAGAGGAATGGAGAGTGAGAAGGGGATTGGTAATGGCGTCAACTTTTGAGTTTACAGGGGGCATTTATTTTTGTTTTTTTTTAAAATATATACCAGTGAAATGATTTCCCTATTCGAAAAGGTCCAACCACGTTATACAAATTAAAAGTTTAAAAGAGAGATGGAACAGGAGAGAAATGAGGGACTGAGCGACAGGAGAGAGAACAAAGAGTCCAGTCAAATCCAGTTATATCTGTACCACTTACAGCGTGACGTAGGAAGAGAAACGCCGGGTAAATAACAGCTGTTCCTGTAAAGAACGTGGGTTCAAGAATTCCAGAACTAGACAGTTCTGACACTGGTAGGAGAAAACAAAAACATTTGCATTTTCCTATATAAGTTACGTTAATATTTGCATACTGAAATGAGCGTATTCAAAAGTCTTATCTATATATTTCAGAGATCAATGGATGTAATATTGTGATGATTAAGAGGTTTAATGTATTCTTGCACTGGTAGTGAAACCCTTCTTAGCGCGCACACACTACAGTGCTTACACAGACGTGATATTTTTAATATTCATGATCTTCTCAGCCAGAGATATTCCAGCCAATCAGTCAGCTAGCCAGCCAACGGGCTAGTCAGCCAAAAAGGCAACCAGCTAGCCAGCCAACCAGCCAGCCAGTCAGCCAGTCAACCTGCCAGCCAGTCAGATTATCTCTTCATCTGCAAGTTAGTCAGTCAGTCAGTCAGTCAGTCAGTCAGTCAGTCAGTCAGTCAATCAGTCAACAAGTCAGTCAGCCAACAGTCAGCCAGCCAGCCAGCAAGCCAGTCAGCCAGACAGGCAGGCGGTATGTCTCTTTATCAGCCAGCCATTCAGTGATTCAGTCAGTCAGTCAGTTACTCAGCCAACCCTCCAATGGGGCATCATCATCATCATCATCATCATCATCATCATCATCATCAACAACAACAACAACAACAACAACAACAACAACAACAACAACAACAACAACAACCTTTGAGAGTTGTGGGCCCTTTGACACACCTACTTAGTACTTAAATGGTTTTCACGCCTGTATACTTTGTTTTGCNCCCTCCCTTACCTACTCACTCCTTTTCTCAAACTTCTCACCTCATACTTGAATGCCATGTCCAGCTCAGGAATTTGTTCTGGCTTGTAGTGTGTGCTCAGAATTTGCTTCTCAATGCCCGAGCCATTATCTAAACAGCTAAACAAACTGGGTCGGTATATCTTAAAGGTTCTGGGCTCGTCAGAGGTGCTGCTGCATCCTGCATAGTACTGGAGAGTATGGTTGAAATAAGATATGATGAGGGATGTTTTTAAAGGCTGGTTGCATCGAAGAGTTATCTACCCTAGTGTGTCCTTAATTTCTGGTGAATATGCAGGGGTGGTCAATTCTTCGGGCTCTGGTTGCAAGCATAATAGCAATTCCTTTTAGCGATCCTAACTTCCGGTGAGTGGGCTGAGTGGTTAATTCGTATAAGCTAACTGCATCGAGAAGTTAGAAAATCATGACGTTTCTGCCAATCTCTAATTTATAATGAGTATGCAGTTACCTTAAGGAAACTTAACTCTTAACGTCCATGACTGACTTTCCCTGCAGGATCACGAGGCGGCTGCGTACTCAGACGTCGCAGAAGTCGGAAACCAATTTTAGAACCAAATTACCCTCTGTCACATCATGAGGACTGTCTAGGCTTTGAAAAAGCCTGGAATTCGTTTTTCGCTACTGCTTGCTAGTCACGGCTGGGGAGTGTGTGCACTGTGTACCTATTCCGACGTTAGTTAAAAATATGGCATCTTTTGCGCAGATCGGAAGTAACTGCTCGGCAAAATGACTCCCACCATCTACTGTTTTATATTTGTTAGTGGAGCTTTTTATCAACGGCCTTGTGTCGGAGGAGGATCTGGCAAGAACTAACCGTGGTATGTATGTTATTGGATGAAGCAAAGATATAAGTATAGCAAACACAACTCAGACGTCAGCACATTATTTTCTAGCACTTCCGCATCAATCGCAGCCACCTGAGGTTTTCAGTGATTGATACCCCCAATGCTTAGAATCTCCAAGGATTTAAGGAATGCCCGTTTCACACACTTAAAGTAATCACACAAACATAGCCCTGATTTTCGAACACTGACGCAACAAAGGTAGTTCTCCCCCGTCCTTAATACAGGTTTTGCAAATATTAATCTAGCAGCAACGTATTGAAGTTTCACATAATATAATAGAGTTCTCACAACCAATTGGGCTCAAACAATTCATTTTGGCACAAGACTACAATTATGGTCAGCGTAACTGTGCATGATCGTGCTTTACAGAAATTAGTTTTGGAGAAAAAGCCGACATCCATGACAATCACTTTATTGTCAAAAACAGACCAAATTCTTTACGATACCCGAGAGAGTTGAACTCAGACATTACTAATGTCGTCAGAATTGACATACAAGTCTGAACAAAACTATAACGATATTCAGTTTGCGAATACAACCTTATACATCAATACAAATAATAAGAATAATAGCATCAAACACTTCATAACAACAGTCTGAGAAATGATCATTCTGAACATTTCGTCACTAGAATCATTGAAACTTACAGCTCCAAATTTCCCGACAGCAATCACTCCTCGTAGTGTGAAGTATTTATCTGGATCCAGTGTCTGGGATAAATATCGTCTTCTGAATCCCCTGGGCTTGTCATTTTCCTATAATGTATACCAAAATATTCAGAAGCTGCTACCTTCAGCAAGAGATTATGGAGCGACCTCGGCTACAATCCCTCGTTGGCATGTATATTATAGTTAATAATGGTGTCATAATTTGGAGGTGTACCCGCGCTGAAGGTCAATCTTGAATTGACCACCTTTTACCAAAACTCGGTATGTGGTCTCTAAATATTTTTGAAATAAAGATAAGTACCATTACAATGATTGCTCTTCACACACATATTTGTATTTACTGCTAAATGACGTAAAAATTGAAGGAGTGCAGAGTTTCAGCTCGATTAAGTTTTGAATCGCTTAACACAGAAATGCATCTTTGAATACATCACTAACTCATTTTTCAACGAAAGTGCATTTACTGAGTTTTGGAAAAACTCTTCAGTTTTGCTGTGAACTGAAGAAATCTTACACTTTTGACAGAAAATAGATATCACTGAAACTCTTCTTTCGGCTCATCACCAACGTTTGAGGAGAGATATTTGAGAGCTTGTGCGTTAACAATGGGATCTCTTACCATGGTATGAATTACATTAATTCTGCATGTTGGGCGCTACGTAGCACCACAGCACAAAAGTAATTATTACAATGGTAAAAGGTCCCATGTCAATGGGTAGCTCTAAGATATGTCTTTTCAGACGTTTGTGGTGAACCGAAAGAGTTTCAGTGACATTTATTTTTCAGAAGTGTAACATTTCTTTTTCAGTTCAGAGCAAAATTCAAGGGTGGGCTGGAGCGTGGATGAAACGTCCAAATTATGACACCATTATTACTATGCTACTCGTGCCAACGATAAACTCCAAAAATTAAAAGGTCCAGTCAACCTCACATATAGAGCTACAGATAGAAAGGTCATCATGATTACTATATTCTAAATATTTTCTTCAGAATATAAACCATATGCATGCTTGTTTGTTTGTTCGTTTGTTTGTTTGTCTGTCTTCTTATTTGTTTGTTTTTGTCTTCAGAACTAATCCGTAAGGAGACAGGAATAAAGGGTAATTAAAATGTACGTTAGCTAGTTTGAAGTTATTTAAATGGATCTCTGCACCATTGAACAAGTCATTCAAGTATGAGGTGAGAAGTTTGGTAAAAAGAGTGGGTGGTTAAGGCTTCACAAGGCAAAAAAAAATGGAAAAAAAAATATGTACCAATATTTCTTCAGTCAGACGAAAATACTTCTTGTCCCGCAGTCTCAGT
Organism: Ellobium chinense; assembly: GCA_033807755.1. Lineage (NCBI taxonomy): Eukaryota > Metazoa > Mollusca > Gastropoda > Ellobiida > Ellobiidae > Ellobium > Ellobium chinense. The sequence goes on along the minus strand of JAWQUT010000347.1, from coordinate 602,844 downwards.
TGCTCCCCATTGATATTCATATTCAGAAGAACTAGGGTGGCAAATCTAAGGAGATCATCTTCACTGGCATCTTCCTCCTGGAGACGTTGGATGGATGGATGGATGGATGGATGGATGGATGGATGGATGGATGGATGGATGGAGGGAGGGATGGATGGATGGATGAATGGATGGATTTAGAGATGGAGGTCTGGATGATTTATTACCCTGAATAGCTCTTAGAAGCATTTGAGCTGACAATATGTGCATGAAAGGGCGTCTAAAAGTAAAACACAGTTGTGTCTCATACTTTACTAAGCCATTTAGCCAAACCCTTGGACTCTCCGTAATTGTAGTTGGTGAGAGTTTGGGGCAAGGCTTCGGAAAAGAACTCAAAGAACTCGGAAGGAATTCCGAATGAGACTCACACCCTTAACCGGAACTCATGCCTACTTATACAACCCAAACCCTATATCTTACCCTAACCCTTTGCTTAATCTTAACACTAATTCTCATCGAGACAGGAGTATCAGTCAAGACGAGTCCCTAACCCTAATGTTAGTCAAGACAGGGACCTCCAGGTGGAAGTCACATTAATTGGAATTCCTTCCAAAAAGACATTCTTGGGATAATCCCTAGACATTGTTTTCGGGAGCATAATGTCGTTGTTAATTCTCCGTACCAGAGTGAAGTCATAGGTGAAAGAACTCCTTTTTGTCATCATTACAGTATTAGAAATCCCGATGATGAAATAATCTTTCCACTTCAGGTGTGCGTAGTCATAATTATGTAATGGCGGAGAGGAAATGATTGCTAATTATAACATCCGTCTGTTTTAAGATGCATACATCGATGACGTAATCTACCAGTCTTAAAAAGGAACCATGGGATCCATGAAAGGAGAGAGAGAGTGTGTGAATGTGTGTGTGAGAGAGAGATAGAGTGAGAGAAAGAGAGAGAGAGAAAGAGAAAGAAAGAGAGAGACAGAGAAACAGGGACAGTGACAGTTAAGAACAGAACTCATTATAAGCACGATTTTCTCGACAAATACATGAAAATAACCTCTCCCCCTCTCTCTCTCTCTCTCTCTCTCTCTCTCTCTCTCTCTCTCTCTCTGTGTGTGTGTGTGTGTGTGTGTGTGTGTGTGTGTGTGTGTGTGTGTGTGTGTGTGTGTGTGTGTGTGTGTTCGCGTACGTGCGTGAATGTATGCGTGGATGTATGTTTGTTATAGTAGTAGTAAGTCCTAACTCAATTGCATTGCCGCTTTTTCTCATTTTGTCTCTACGCGAATGCTGTTTCGCTCTTTCTGCCTTCTTTTACTGACAATGGCTCTCTAGAACACAGCATAATCAGGAGGCGCAATGTGATACAGACTCGTTAATCAATGCCTCTGTGATTAAACGACTGTTCACTGGTGCATTTTGCTATCATTAATTGTACTATCAAAATGTGTCGCCAGAATAATTTTCTCTCCCTAACGTCTTCGAGACCTCTTTTTACGAGTGTATAGAACAAGGTGCCCCAGCTTTGGTTTTGCCTTTGAACAGGACCAGTGAATTGAACCTGAACTTTCTTCATCATTTTTAGCATGCTGCACCATCATCAACAACGACAACGATTAGAGGAACGACGAGGATAATAATTATAACAAGAAGAACAAAAGAAGAGAGGAAGAAGATGAAGAAGAAGAAATAGAAGAGGAGCAAAAAGAAGAAGAAGAAGAAGAAGAAGAGCACCAACAACAACAGCAACTTGTAATCACAATAAAAACGAGACAACACATAACAACAGCAACAATATCAACGGTTTCATAAATGTTAATACGAAATCACTTTTTTTCTGTCTTTTTGTGGACATTTGCTTTTCGTTTATTATTCTCACTTGAATAATTATGACCTATACATTCTCCCATTACAAAGATAAATAAATAAGTAGTCAGTAATATAATATCGCTAAATCACACATTTGCTATGTCGCTCACTTTAGCTATCACATTGAAAGGTATTTGAATAGATGTTTACAATATATATACTTCAAATAACCGACCCCTCTAAATGCAACATATAACTAGGGACGGTTTTTAGCTGGATGTGGGGTCCTAAGTAACTAAGTGAGCTAGAAGAGAGGGTAGGATTGGAGGGGAGAAGTCTAATCTATAAATGCAGAGCTTTTGAGTTATGCATGATTGTTAACGATAATTGATATAGAAAATAATTATAAGCTTTAGTAACCTCGTATCTGGGCTCCTGCCACTTAATATTATTATCATCCCAGCAGACCAGATCAATCAAGGACTTTCTCANGTGAGCTAGAAGAGAGGGTAGGATTGGAGGGGAGAAGTCTAATCTATAAATGCAGAGCTTTTGAGTTGTGCATGTTTGCTAACAAAAATTGATATAGAAAATAATTATGAACTTTAGTAACCTCGTATCTGGGCTCCTGCCAATTCATATAATTATCATCCCAGCAGACCAGATCGTTCAAGGACTTTCTCAACTTTCTGGGAGACACAAGGTGTCTCTGCCAATTTACAGACTCTATTCACTAGCATTCTAACACTATTATTATTTTAATGCCTTCGGCACATACCATTTACAAATGGGTAGACTGAACAAAAATAAAAAAAAACTGAATGAAATGCTTTTTCGACGCACTTACAACATGACCAGGGTGGAAATCAAACCTAGAATGTTTAGATTATTAGTCCAACACCTCAGCCATTCGATCACATTGCTCCCTATGGACGAATTCGGGACGTGAGCACGCCAGTAAATGGATTAATCAAATACGTTTTTAAATTACAGAATTGAAAGGTCGTGAAGTCCCACTGAGTATCTAACGTTTCGCGACAAAAGAGCTTATCTTCGCCAACTGTATCTTTGAGACACGAGATCTTGTCTGTTTGAGAGAAGCTCTTTGAAACAGTAAACTTTTTATCCAACTTCTTTTATCATTTTGACGCATTCTCAGTGTCAAGAAAATGTTTTTGTAAGAGGACAGACAGTATAGATGTACAGATCATGAGGATACAAAAACTACATTTTAGCAGGAGAACAAAGATATCGTGAGATGTTAGATATGCTTACTTGACAAACTGCGTTCACACTGAGTATTTCATTAACTTAAATCGTTGCTCAAACGAGTGATAGGGCAAGTTACACTCAATGTGAAGACTAAACATGGAAAGTAATTATTAATAATGCTGATGCAAGTTTGATTACAATCAGTATTCAATATAAATGCTATGCTTAACTCCTTAAAAGCACAATACAATAATTCGTACTAAACCACATCATAATCGTTATACCAAACAGATACCATATACTCGAAGCTATAGTGGCTCAAAGACTCGTAGAAATGACTATGATTATAAGATCATTTCAGTAATAGCAACAAGCTGTTTGCATCATAGTAGGGGCAGTTTGTCGAATCTAACACTGAAGACTTCTGAACGCAGGCCAGCCATGGAGTGTTGTAGAGCCTACGCGTCTCATCTCAGTGATAAGATATCACTTGTTCATTACAAATGCGTTCAGTTTCAGCAGCACATACAAACATCATAATCATGACACAATAAAGCCATAAGACGTGCCCAAACTGTCATTCACATAAATATCAAAAGTCTTCCTTACAAACAGGGCCACCAAGAGAATGATCTCATTCGTAATATAACAATATACAGGACTACAGATTTTACATCACACACAAGATATATGTTCGAATCATTTAATTGGGCTAGCAATGTCTCAAAATAAGGAAGGAATAGGCTTTATGTATTGTGACCTAACAACATTGAATATTAGGCATATCAGTGAGTACATAATATACATCAACCTCTAGTAACGAGTGAGCCCAGAAAGGACACTCTTTCAACACTTTCATAAAACATTTAACTTCATTTCCAGGGTAGTTCACAGACCGACAATGCGAAAAGTTTCACCTTATCAACATACAAATACAATGCAATAAACGTGTGCTTGACTTATGATCGTCATGACTATTATAGCAAAGCACAAACTTTCAGAACCCTGACATGGGAATCTTCAAAACTATTTCCACCTTGAAAACAGATTCCGTTTTTACTTTATTTTGGAAAAAAAGGAGGGTGGGGAAAGTAGATTCCTTGTGCTATTTTAAAAGGAATTGATGGTTCAGATAGTATCTAGATTACTAAAATAAAAGAAGAAACTCTGTCAAGGGCACAGCCTTCCACTCTAAACAGGATCACTTTACAAGTGCTTGGTATACGTACTGGGAATGTTAAAAGTATATCATAGTGAATGCGTAGGTCGTTGGTTATGTAACACTTAGAGTAAAAATATAAACTAAAATGTTATCACAGTTCTATTTGACATCATCACAGCGCAGCATTTAAGCGTGTCATAAACTCGGACGAACTCGATTTCGCCGTAAGTGTGTGAGCGTTTGTAAGTGATTTAGGAAAGAAAAGGGGGTGGGGGAAAGGACTCAATTACGGCGAAATCAAGAACACCAATAAACTCTACATGGGAGCGAATGTCATGACTTAGGGGTAGTGTGCTAAGTGGAGGTGGGGGAATGGAGAAAAGGCTTTAGAGAAAGCAGCTCGAGCAGAAAGTTCATAAAATTGTCACAATGAATGTATTCAAATACATACAACACTCCAAATTTAATCCCACCATTCATATACCTTTCCAACTGAATCCTTGCTTTCTTCCATGGACATTGTTAATGTTCACGAAGGAGGAAAGGAGTAAGGAAGGAAAAAGAAGCAGGGGGAGAACGGAGTGGGG
>JAWQUT010000347.1:581359-598071 GCA_033807755.1 Ellobium chinense | reverse complement strand
AGGGGTCAAGCCAGACTGAAAGACCGAGGTGAAGGGGAGAGGCAATGCATTCCAGCTGGTCCCGACTAAAGAAAGATAACTTGAACTTCTCTGACTCTCTTTCTCATTACCGAGCTGTTCCGCTGCCCCTCCCACCTTAACCTTCTGATCAAAGCATACAACTTTTAAAAACAAGGAAAACTGAAGCAACTCCTCAACCCAAACAACAACAACAACAGCAACAGCAACGACGATGACGACAACAACAACAACAACAACAAGAACAACAATAACACAAATGAAGCATGCTTTGAATTTATCACAACTCAATCGCAGAGAGAACACGATATGGAACCCATTGGTCACAAGAATGGACGGGTGGTCTTAATAAGAAGCGGTACAAAAGAAGGCACCTAAGCGTAAATTACTGATAATAAATACTTGTATATCTATGGACGGACAAAGCAAACATCGCAACGAAAGGTACTACTATGGACGGATGACCAGGATATATTAAAAATATCTATATAGAGTTTGCGTTTAATAGAGACTAAACCAGAAGAACTGTCAAAAAGAACATAACAGACATTGAACTATATGATAAAATGAAAACAATAATGTATAATTCTTCAGCAGCAATTCAGAGACGCAAGCAACCGCTGGTGCACCAATCTCACAAGCAGGTATGTAGGCACAAGACCAATATTTCAAACCAAGCCTCTCCTCTTATCCTAAACTCCAGGAATGTCTGTTTTTGTTTTTTTTTTTCATTTGGTGTTGTTGAGAGGACGAGAATGATGAGATAAGTTGGTAGAGAGCTTAATCCCGTAGAACCTGTAGACGTGTGGACTTTGTACATCCTCTATTGGCCATTGTCCGAGGACAACCACAATGTCATCTTCCTCTTACCTGACATGTGTTAATGATGTAGTAAGATGCCCTGCACATTCAGAGACTTGCAGTCCAATTCTCTAATGCTTTATGTAGACTATTCTTGGAAACTGTATTGGGTTAGACTGATTATTCTGGCCAGTCTTAAGTGATTTAAGAGAGGTCATGGACAGGACACGGAGCAACACATGCCTTGGACCTCCATTCTATGTCGGAAAAAAATGATGCAGGGCACATGGTTTCTTGAGAAGCAAGGAGTCCCTTGGGTCCTTAACAGATTTGGAATCCTGAGCCAGTAAAGGTTAGTCGTCCCTTCCCATTAAAACCTGTGTGTCTCCTTTATCTTTCAACACATGAACTTCAACTTAATCTGCTCTCTGAGAGTAACGTTATGCGGGGTCCTGGAGCAACCAATGTCTTGGATCACTTTTCTATGAAGGAAAAAATGATGCAGGGCACATGGTTTCTTAAGGAGGCAAAGAGTCCCTTGGGTTCTTGAGTGATGTGAAGACCTGAGCCAGTAACATTAGTGTTAAATCTCTCTTTCTACTATCCTTTAACACATGAACTTGAACTGCTTTTGGAACGTTGCGAAGGTTAACTGCAAATACTGTAGTGGAGTAGCTTATATTGTAGTGTTTAAGTTCCTGGAAGGGGAGCCTGGCCTTGTGTGGTAATGCCTGCTGTGGAGATCATTATACGCTCTCTCCAACTCTTGGAGTTCCTGGAAATACATGGAAAAAACAGTAACACAAATAAGAAGGTGTTGAAAGGGACTTACTAATGCGAGAAAGAAGTAGTGGCACTAATGAAATAAGACTTGAGATCAAAACCAAAGTGTAAGACGGGAACAGAGCTCCAGTAAATCACGAGCTATATGATTAAAAATGGAAATTGAAATCAACAGAAGGGTGGCAGTCAATATTATAAATACTGTGGCGTCATTTCTACATTTAACTCCCTTTACGAGCAGCGCCGACCAGAATCGACTTCATTATAACTGTTAGACGTGAGTAAAAATAGTTTATGTAGGATAAGAAAACGCAACGATCATAATAAATGCTTTATGTTGTAATAATATGCCATAGCAGCAGCGTACTATATTATTTAAAGTCAACACAGAAATTGGGCAATATCATTTACCTCGATTCTCCAAAGGTATAATTTAGACTTAAGGACTGATTAGAGGTAAGGCTTGGAAAGATTTAAAACATGGGCTGGCATAGGAGCAAGACTAGGCTTGGTGAAGAAACGACCTCTGAAATTCCCCTGACACTGTCAGAAACATGATGCCCATTACTGACGCTTTTAATAATAATAAAAAAACCCAAAACATTACATTTATATATGGCTAAAATTCCAATGGCAGGCTCCGATCACTTACTATATTGTCAGACCAACACATTAATTCATCCGCTCAACAGTCTTCTTTCCATTCATATTTCTCTCCCTTTTCCTTTCTCTCCCTCTTTCTTTCTCTCTCTCTCTCTCTCTCTCTCTCTGTCTCTTGCAGACAAGCAAACACACCTATCCATCACTCATCATAAACGTCGCATTGGCGGATTTTTCAGTTGACAATACAAACTAAGCCTTGGCAAACACATGTGTCCATAATGAGCAGAAGTCTCAAGTCAGGCTATTGGTTTAGTGGAGACCTTCATCTTTCAAACCAGCTCAACCTGAGACAGTTCAACCCCTGCCATTTTGAGCTACAAATAAAATATATATTCTGACTACTTACCTGATTTTGACTGATCAATGTGTTTTGCAGTTTAGTCATCTCCTCCATTTTGTTGTTCAGCATCTTTTGATTATATTTTGCTCTCTCCTCCGCCTGAAGAGCTTCTTGTTCCCCCTGCCTCATTCTCTCCCCTAGTCGATGAATCACTTCCGGGTTACGAGTTGGTGATCTGGCTCGTCCAAATGGTGAGGTCTGGAAATACAATAGTATGATAACCATTATCACTTGAATTGAGAGCTTGTGCAAAAAACGATGGGATCTCTTATCATTGTAAGAATTACATTAGTGCATTGGTACTACGTGCATCCTTACTAGCATTCAACATGCAGAGTTAATGTAACTCTTATGATTGTAAAAGATCCCACTGTTAATGCGCAAGCTCTCAAAAATGTACAAAAGTCATATAGATAGTCCTTAACTTACTCTTCAGTCCTCAATCTTTATTTCTTCCTCCATTTCTGTTTCTTTCTTTGTTGGTATCTCTTTCCTGCTTCACTAAATATCTCTGACACAGACACCTGACTAAGGGCAGTAAAAGCTGTTGTCTGAGAGTTCGTGTAATATGGCAGCGGCACTGTTTGCCGCTTAAGAATTTTAACCAGCTATCTTGTGATCAAACCTGGCCTGCCACGGCAGTAATAATGTTTGAAATTGCTTTATTGTATTTTTCCCCTGGTGCACAGTTATGTTGTTTTATCTCAACCAAAAGCTATTATATTAATTAACAGGCCCCTTATAAAACGTGAATAAAATGCTTCCTCAAAGCACTTGCAACATGGTCGTGATCGAAAATCAAATCCACGAACTGGTAATCTTGAGTCCAACGCCATAGCTATTCAACCACGCTTTTTAAAATTACTTATTTATTTGCGATATCAGCTTTTATTCGCGAGCTCGAACCCCTCCATAAACTCGAGTAAGACTTACAGGGGTAGGGGTAGTTATCTGCTTTACAGTCTAAGTAGCGCACATTATTTTTCATACCTCTTTTAAATAGCCTACTTTTTTGCCTTCGGCCGACAGTTTCCGAGAAACATCAATGCAATGTCTGGATTCTCACTTTGAGCGCGTCGCCATTACTCGTGCGCGTGTTACTCTCGCTTTATGACGTCACACAGTACGAGTACTGCACCGTAAGCAAGGTGAAAATCCCGACATTCAAACGGTTTTTCTCAAGTAAGGTCAAATGGAAGATAAATGTAGGCGGTTCTTTGACAAAAGATATGAACTGATTTGGACTGTGAAGCAAATATCTACTTCAATATTATGCCATGGAATTCAAGTTCGTGACGTTCTACAAAGTCTGATAAAGTAATGCAAATCCTTGACGAAAAGGATCCTACCGGTCTAATAGGTTTGGGTTTAGCCAGGTCTGGTGTGGACCAGTTCAAATGACCATTGGCCAGAAGTCTTTGCTTGCGTAGTGCGGCGTTCTCGGCCTGCAGTTGCTGGATGCGGCTTTGAAGATACTGCTGAGAAGATTTGGTTGGTGATGATGACGATGGTGATGTTGTTGCTGCAGCTGATGCTGGACGTGGTGCTGGTGATGATGCGGCGAGTCGGTTGCTGTCGGGTGAATTATTTTGAGACTGGAAGAGGCAAAGGAAAACAAAAACAGTAATGGATCGTGGACAACAATGCAAGGAAATGAGCAAATTCTTTTCATCATCATCATCATCGTCATCATCATCATCAATATTATTTACATAATATTTATCCGCACTAGATAAAATCATAAGCAAACAAAGAAACCTGATAATTTGATATATGAAATTTGGTACTGGCATCCTTCTTCGGATGCAGAAAATAAATGAACTAAGAATGAAATGGAACAAGAAAAAATAATTGTGATCACTAAGTTTGAAGTTCTCAAGCCAGGTATTCATTTACACCTGAGTCGAATGGGAAAAAGAGAGTGCAGTGTCTCCCAAAAACACCCGACGTAAACCGCCCGGCCCTCGAATCGAACACACACACTTTAGGCTTCAGGTTTTTAATAAGACTCACAAACCACACGGCCACGCTGCCTCCGATTGTATTATATTGTAAAGATAATCGACTCACCATTGCTAGCCTTTGTACTTCCTTCTCCAGTCTGTCTATCTCTCTCTTCTGTAAATCATTGATACGTTTTTGTTCTCGTGTGGAGTGATGCTGTAGAGCCTGATATCTGTTTCGGAGATCGATATCACTTGTTGATTCACAGACAATTTAAATGATAGTAAAATATATATATATATAATATTGACTTTTTTGATGGAACGATAAGTATAAAAATAAATCAGTTTCAAATTAGAATGCGTATTAATAAAATTTTAATGCATTATGCAGTTCAACAATTATGTTTAACAGTAAGACTAAGTTTAGACTAACTTCTTGAAATAGTAATGGTTAAAAAAAAATACAATTAAAATGATGTCGACGTCTCCATAAAAATCAAAACTATATTATTTTGAAAGCCTTATTTAATAAATTATCTCAATTTACAGTCTATAAGTAATGTTATTAGAAATTTCCTAGATCGGAGGTCAATACCCATTTCAAAACATTAACTTTAAGTGAAGGCAAGGTTACAATTTACTATACAAAATCTTAAGCAATATTATGATAACCTAACCCTCCACATTGTAAGGGTAAAGCTATGCACTATAACGGAAGTGCAGAAGACCATTCACATGAACTATAAATATTAAATTGCTATAAACTGCCTTTCCATTACTGGAAACTCCACAAAATGTTTTTTTAAATGTTGAAACTGATGTGAATCAACCGACAAAATTATAGATTTTTTTTCAGCTGTTTATTTTATGGGATGGTGGTTTGACATGCCTTACACTTCAAAAACAATAACAATATTTTGCTTTGTTTTGTTTTTTCATCATGTCCCTGGCAACAGAAGTATTTCCAGGCTAAGACAACAGTCCTCTGTAAATTTCAAACGATGAGACATTGTCTTAAATAACAAAGGCCCATATGAGACATTTCTGAAATGTATTATCATGTTTCCCTTTCAGAGCATGTAAATCAAAATTAATGTCCATCCTCGGCTGGCCTAAAAGACTAAAACACACAATATTTATCTAGCCAATCGGTGGAGTTAACAAAGGGAAAGACGGTGCCATTGTTAATAACACATCAAAGAATTAAATCGCAACTATTGTTTGTTTGCATTGTCATTCTGCACACAGTGAGTGGGGTGGTGATGGTGGTAAGGGACGGAGCGGCGGAACAGTTGTAGACAAGGGCTATGAGCAGTAAGAAAAGTGGACAAAGGAAGTAACAACATCACAAGAATTTAATACTTATCATCATATGAAATATAAACATGAAAAGGGTCTTTATAAATGATGCATTTTTTGTCATAATTTCTCAATGTATCTGATTTGCCTCCACCGTCTATATAAATAAGACAAAAAGTGTGTACTTTTCCCGTTCTTTGGCCATCTGCAGCTGAAGCTGTGTGTTAAATTTTTCTTCTGTCTCCCCCTTCCAATGAGCCATGGACCTCTGCATTGTATGCAACTCGTCATCTTTGGCCTGGAGAGCTTCCAGCAGTGCTGCATCACCATATCTCTGGAGGTACTGACTGTTGGTCTTCAGCTGTGAGTTGGTTTCTGCACACTCACGAATAACATTGCTCATCTCAGCCACATGCTCCTGTGGTAGGGCGAAGCGAATGTGAGGAATAGTTTTGTGACAAAAGAAAGATGCAAAATCTGTGGCGCATCTACGAACATATCAAACCAACACGATGGGACAAGATGTGCCTACGTAGAGCCGAAGCATAGAGTATGAAGGAAGACATACAAGAAGAGATGACATTTTGTTTGACGGTAAAAAAAAAGGGATGAAAGGAATTGTCACACATTAAGGGTGGTCTCAATAATAGTAGCACATCATGACTATGAGGGAATACATGCAAGATAACAAGAATGTCTGAAAGGAAAGCGGATTATCGGAATTTAAAATTTAAAACAAAAATCTCCAACGAAAGGGTAGTGGACGTTGCGCCATGCAATACACTGCCTGAAGGCTAAGATTTGGAATATTAACAATTTGGCCTGAATTGGTAGGACACATCAAGTATAGAACATTGTTATCCGGCAATCCCACTTGACATCACAGAAGTCTTGGAAACACACCACAGCTTGCACACATCAAATCAAACGTGGACAAATTCAGTTATTGCATGTTGTTACAACTGAGGTTAAACAATCTTGCAACAAAGTTAGGAATTCGGTTAGTTGTAGTGTCAAACACCCCTTGATTTAGTCGTGAGAAAATGGCATGGTCAGGACAAGAGATGAACTACATTATTCTAAAATTCTCATAATTTCGTAAAGTATCGCTTATAATGAATTCTAGTTTTTAGTAGATAATGGGATATATTATACTGAGGTTATAGAAACGCCAGATTTCAAATAATGAAAAGTATAACTATTCCTCATATCTTGAGATTTTCTTTTTATACAGTTTCAGTACAGTATAGCGAAGATTCCACAGGTTTAGTTTAAGTAATTGTTAACATGCACACTCTAATAGATTCTGAAACGCTATAAGTTTAAAATGCCATGCACGGCAAGTTAAACTATCATGTTTATCTCAAAATTAATTAACTGTCCCCAGCGCAAGGAGTTCGGATAAGGCACATTTGTTATCAAGAACTCTTCTCATATATCCTCTTAGCCAGTATATGACTTCTGCTTAGCAGTAAATATCATTACAGATCTAATTATTAATCACTTAAGAGACGGTTTGGTCGTACGGAATAGATCTGCAATCTAGTTTTTATCATTGATCTTCATTTTCTTTATATGGACTTTTCTAAATAATTATTCATTAATCCGTTCAACATTTTACATCCCATATTAACCATATTTGTCACTTCGTTCAGTTTCATCTCAAAAAACAGGTGTTCAAGTGCAAAACTCAGCAAACTCACAAGCTCGAACACACATATTAAAATATAAACTCAGACAGGAAACGAAACAAACATTTGCCGGCATTTCGTCACTGTCCCGGCTGAAGTCCAACCGGAAGCTGACGTTGGGCGTGTAGGAGGGAAACTGGGCCTCGGTCTGGCTCAGGTCTACAGCATCTATCTCTAGCTGAAACCACGTGATCATAACAAAATATTACCTCCATGAAAGGATGACCTACATTTTCGTTTTCGCAAAGGTTTCAACGCTTACCACTTCCACGTAAGAAAATGGTAGTCTCGGAAGCTATTTCATTCTGCAATATTCACGTTGGATATAGGAACGAGACATGATCGTTAGGAAACTTCCAATAGGGCACATTCCAGCTTTAAGTTTTCAGATTCTACGTGTCCAGCTTAGCTACATAATCGATTGCGATCCAAGTTCCCTTTCTATCCGTCATGTTTCGCTCTGGTAAAAATGCACTGGCTAAGTAAGATATCTTGCAACACAAAGAATAAACCCTTCATGATAACGCCCTGCAAATTCTTACATGCGGTAGATCTCAATGCTTTTAAGTGAAATGAAATCAGAAACGATAGATACATTTATAATTATGATCATGAAGTACACAAACCTAAAACGACTCAGTGGTGATATAGTTGCTCGATAGTTGCTTGTTCCATGCGACAACGCCAGCGCCGTTAAAAATTGGTGGAATGGAATATTTAAGACACTTCTCCAAGCCAGTTTAGTTTGACTGGGAAATTACTGATGGACATGCTATTGGTTCAGCAGTAAGCTACTGGAAAAGGAAATACGATTGTTAGTGTTGTTCACATAAGTATAATATAAAACAGTGTTATAGCTACCGGGGTTGTAAACAATCTATTCATTTATCCTTCATAAAACACATGTCCACACTCGTTACTTCTACCACCGCATCGATATGAAAACAGTTCTATATAGTATGCACACATTGTCTTCTTGAGAAATTTCCAAACTCAAGTCAAAGCCAAAGCTATTGTTAGCTGATTGGATGATCATGCTGTGATCTGCCAGTGTATGGCTGCAGTCCACAGCGTCTATTTCAAGCTGGGGACCAAATCAGATGGATGGTTGGTTTGCACAATTAAGACATCGAAAGAAGAACTAACACTGACTTATTTGAAACATTGATCAAGAACGACTGCGCAAACAATGAAGAATACAGCAGTTAATTTGGTGCCATATCTGTGTTACTAGCATCCTTTACAAATCCTGTAACAGGATAAGCATGTCGAAAGCACAGTGTTGCTGCTCTTCAAAAGTCAATGAACATAACCATATATTGACCAAAACATTCTCCCAAGATAACAATATATATAATGCTCCTTCTTTCGTGCTTGATGATATTCACTCTGCACAGAAACGTTGTCTGCTTCAGAGAAGACTATGCGGCACGTTTCCTATTGCTGATTCATACTCGCAAATTGCATACTGAAATGTCTTTATCCCCGCAATCGCTAATGTAAAATATCTGGTCGAGGGTCTAAAGCTGAACTTAACTTGAAACTAAACTTGTAACTTTCAGCCTGATTGTCAGCTAAGAAATCAGTCAACACAAGCAGTCACTCATCTACCGGTGGAAATGACTAAGCTACAATAATGCATCCATGAAGTTCAAACCTACCTTCAGTAACTTTTCTTTCAATTTCTCAAGATCCAGTGTTCTCTGTTTCTCCATTTCTAATCGACAGTTCTCAATGGCCTCTTCCTATTTGGGGAATAGTGCATTCAGAATAGTACGGATGGATGGATGGATGGATGGATGGATGGATGGATGGATGGATGGATGGATGGATGGATGGCATAGATGGACGGCACAGATGGATGGATGGATGGATGGACGGATGGATGGATGGCATAGATGGACAGCATAGATGGATGGACGGACGCATGGATAGATGGATGGCATGGATGGACGGATGGATGGATGGCATGGATGGATGGCATGGATGGATGGATGGATGGATGGATGGATGGATGGATGGATGGATGGATGGATGGATGGATGGATGGATGGATGTAAAGGATAGCTGGATGGTTGGTTGGACTGTGATACATCAAGAAAGAAAAGTAATTACAATCAGCAAAAGCTCCATACTAAAATATCAAAATACACACACAAAATATCTGAATCCAATTTATTTTATGCGCATATTTCTGCAAACTTTATTTATCACTCGTTTTCTTCTGTTAAGGCTATATCAAACGGTGTATAATGATATAATTGTTTTATGATTTTTTTGAGTTCGAACAGATCGTGAATGATTATACTAGGTTACCTTTTCCTTGGTGACTGTCTCCACCATTGTCCTGAGGGATTCCACCTCCTGTTGTAGTTCTGCTATGTGGTTGTGAAGTTCTTCGTTACACGCTCGTAGATTCGCCTTGGTGCGAGAAGAGCAAGAGAGAGACATAAGTGAGATAGCCAAGTTAGCCCCCCAAAGAATGGTATTTCTAAATACATTAGCCAGGCGTGATCCCCTTCCTCCACTACCTCTTCCCCCTCCCCACCCCGGCAACACTGGAAAAGAATATAATATGACTCTGTTTTAAATACATTGTCACCTAAGTGGGATGAGGATAGAGCGTCATACACATGGCTCCAGTTTTTACTCGTATTTCTACTGTCTACCCCGTGAAATCCAAAGACAGCTGTACCAGATTTGGTACAATGTTTCGATGTTTAGCAGTCAAAATACGAACCAAACTTGGAATCCCCTATTGGACCTTTCTTGATCTTATGACTCAGCGCCCTTCCATGTGATAAATAATTTAGTCCCAGTTATCGTAAACTCTGTATATATAATTATATACGCAGTTAAAAATGAAGATCGAGTGTATAAAGACCATTCAAAACATAAATACTGGCATGGAGTTTTAAGACATGTCCGCTATAGCTTTGCTGTATTACGTGGCATTATTACTCATTATTTGTGTCCATATACGCAAACTATAGGATTATATGACTCCAGTGGGTCTTGTGCGTCGGGACATTTCAGAACAGCATTCAAGAACAACTCTGCTCTTTAAAGGTCTATATAAGCACTGAAACATGGATCTGCGCTAGTATGTCAATAGATTTCATATAGAACCGAGGACTTGGCTTTATCATTACACCAGTAGGTTAAGTCATTCTCAACTCCTGGGGAGCAAACAGTGCCGCTTCCGTTTTACAGACTCTGATCATTAGCATTTGGATCTAATATTTGACGTCCTTTAGCCAAGTACCCATTTCACACGCGGGATGACTGAGGAAAATGTGAAACGAATGCCTTTCCACGGCACTTGTAGCATGTCCATGGTAGAGAATTAAAACCTAAGATGTTTTGTTTTCCAGTCCTATGTCCTAACATTTCGGCCACTCTGTCCCACTATGTAAATATGCACATAATAACAGCTCCTCGATAACATGGTTAAAAATTAATTTTACAAGGAGTTTGCGATAATCAGTTGATTTTTTTCAAGGGACTTCTACATAACTCTGTAATCTAAACAGTGCTGTGATTAAACAGAAATTGCTGTTAAGCGGGCTGCAACTATGAAAGGTCGACAGCACAAGATATGACAATAGAAACTTACCAGTGCTGCGTTGATGACAGGTCTGTTTCTGAATGATGGGCTCGACCTACCCTCAGAAGTCTCAAGATGGAAGCTAGGGAGGAATTGAAAATGCAAAATATCTTTACATGGAGCAAATTCTACAGATAACTAAGGCTAAGGCTAGATGTTTTGAATTCGAAATAGCATTTTGTTAAAATCTTTCACAGCTGGGCCGATTCTCAAAATAATTTGAGAGCTTAAAAATATATGCACTGATGTTCGTTCATGGTGTGACTGAAATACACATACACGTGTGGTTTAGAAGCCCCCAGCACTGCCTCTAACATCGTGTAGATTTAGTTTAGGTGTTACATTCCACAATCACATTTAAAAGTCACAACATTGATCCCAGCGCCCAGAAGCCAAGTTAGAGGCAACTCTGGAAGCCTTACTATGTCACAATGTCAAGCGCTATCTGCAATTCAAATCTAGACTATTATTGTCTCAAATCTCTATTCCTCCATTCCATGCCCTTTTCATTAGACATGGCTGCAAATCCTTTTGCCGTTGTGGACTTATTATTACTTCAAGCGAGACCATGATATTTTCTGCCTTAGGGCTAAGTAAACTTCATTCCCCCTCCCTCCCCATCTCCTTCCCTGACATCGTCCCAACCACTTTTTCTCTATCCCACTCCCAGATCCAAAACAGCACAATGTTCGCTCTCAGTTGTCTCCCTTTTTCTTCTCCTCTCCCCTCCCCTCCCGCCCCCCAATCTTCTCTTTTACTACCCCAATTTTAGGTAAACCTAGATCCACTCCCAAATCCAAAACAGCACAAAGCTCGCTCTCAGTTGTCTCCCTTATTTTTCTCCATCCTTCCCCCTCTTTTCTTTTACTACCCCAATTTTAGGTAAACCTAGATCCACTCCCAGATCCAAAACAGCACAAAGCTCGCTCTCAGTTGTCTCCCTTTTTTTTCTCCATCCTCCCCCCTCTTTTCTTTTACTACCCCAATTTTAGGTAAACCTTTCTTTTATCATTTTCATGTCCGCTCCTTCGTCTCTCTTCGCTCCTAAAATTGGGGTGTATCCTCCTCCCAACCAAATCTCCGCGGTAATTTGCCCAACAACACTTGATAGGCACTGACATTTCACAAATTGCGGGCAAATAAAAGTATTTTAAAGTCTTATTCCTAACGTATTTT
This sequence comes from Ellobium chinense, assembly GCA_033807755.1. NCBI lineage: Eukaryota > Metazoa > Mollusca > Gastropoda > Ellobiida > Ellobiidae > Ellobium > Ellobium chinense. Next base: position 585,747 of record JAWQUT010000347.1, on the reverse strand, counting down.
CTTACCTTGTCTGATGAACGGTGCGAGGAGATATTCCCAGTATTCCAGACACCTTGTGGCATTCTTCATTAATCTCGTTAATCACAGTGCGTTCAGCGTGTTCCAGAGCCTAGAAATTTAAAACAAGAGTTATGAATATTTAGCCCAAATGGTAGTAGTTTGGAAAAAATGTGCAACATGTGCATTAAGAAAACCAGTCTGATAATAAGAAGTGGAATAAAATCATACACTTTTTTTAAGTTTGAAGAAAAGTGGAAGAATAAAGAGGAGCAGGAAAACTCTGACCTACATACTGACATGGATAACACAGCAATGATGAACTTATACAGACCGCAATGATGTCACACAGACTGCAGTGATGTCGATAATGCAATCAAATACAAGCATTTAATCAAATTTGAACTCAAAAGGAAATATCGTTCACCGGAAAACACATCCAACATTTATGCATACACTTACATGTACACACAAAATGACGGCATGGGTACATTACTAATTTCAGATATAGATGAAAGCGGTTTTCTTGAACCATCCCTACTATGCTGACGTAGAACGCTTTGTCCCACAGATTATTATGCCAGGTGCATATTTTGAGATCAATTTGTTGAGAAATTTGGGCTGGTCTTACTAGGGTATCAGTGCAAGCTGAGCAACTTGAACGAAAGAAACACATTTTTGAGATATAAGGCCTCTTTATGCCTGTAAAAAGCTGCAAAGACCCCGTTTATCTTCTAACTTTACTCATGTGGAATACGCCTCTGAAAGAACGGACAATTTATTTCAAGGGACCTCGGACATATTTTTTATGCTTAGGGAACAGAAGGATCAGTTGAAAGCTTTAAAGATCTTAGAGAAGATAAGGCAGGATTATTTGACACCAGCGCTTTCTCGCAGGTGTCGCGTAATAGACTGGCTTTTCATTAATAAAGTTTATGAGCAAAAGGCCACTAATAATGCCACCTGAATCTTTCTGTCCCTGTCCACCTGACTGGCTCTAATCATGGCAATCCAGTTTTCTAAACACACTTGTGATTGAGCTCTTGGCATTTTCAATTTCGTTGAAATTGTGGATCGATAGAAGTCCGCCCTGTTTGTACTGTTTGTTTGCATTTACCTTAACTCTATGAATAAATCTGTAAGATTAACTGGCACCTTGTTTTCATGGTCAAAATATCCAAAGCGGAAATCAGAGGTGGACACTTGCTGGTACAAGGACCATGCTATAGCACTCCTCCCCTCCTCTCACCCACCCCTTCTTCATCCCCAAAAGGTTTAAAACATAATATTCCAAAAAGTTGATATAGATCCCGAAGAGGAAGAAGGGGGAGGTGAAGAGGGAGGAGAAAAATAACAATAACAAGAACAATAAGAACAAGAAGAAGAAGAGAGAGGATAAGAAGAGGGAGGTAAGAAGTGGAACAGAAAAAAAAAAGAAGACACATAACAACTACAACGACAACAATAGTGCAACAACAAACAACAATAGTGCAACAACATTAACAACAATTGTGCAACAACAAACGACAATAGTGCAACAACAAACAACAATAGTGCAACAACAAACAACAATAGTGCAACAACAAACAAAACAAACATTATTAGTGATCACCACAGAAAGAATACAAAAATACAGAGACAAAATACCATCATAGCGTTCCGTTCTCTCTGTATAATTTCTTCCTTCTCTGTCCGCAGACTAGTTAACTCCTCTTCGTGGTATCGAAGTTTCTCTTGTAGCCTTTCAACTTCTCTCTCATGGTCCTGTTGAGAAGTTAGAATCGTTGAAGTCACACCTTAGAACTTTATAATTACATCAATCCAACAGATGATTATATGGAAGAAGAACAAGTAGGAGGCACAATACATAGAACACGTGCAGGCACAGCATCGGCAGGACAACGAACACAAGGTTGGAAAGCTTATAGGTCAAGGATGCAAAGTCCTCAAGAATGAACAGATGAAGATGGAGAAGAAATGAAAAGGAGAAGACGAAGAAGTCGAAAAGAAGATAAAGAAGAAAGAAAGAAAGAAAGAAAGAAACAAACAAACAAACAAAGAAACAAACAAACAAACAAAGAAAGTATACTGCAGCTCACTTTCATACAAGGACTGTTGCACAGCGTCCACAGCAGGTCTTTACCCAATCTTCTTTTGGAGAATAACACGCGCGCAACCCGCCTCTATTGATAGAGACAACTACAAGAGGAGACCCACAGTTATAGGCTCAGGGCTTACTCACTTGTTTCAGGTTGAATTTGATCCTCTCCATTTCAGCAGAACTCTGCTCTTTCATCTGATCCTTGGCTCTGGCTACAGCCACCAGTTTCTCTTTGCTGGCCTCACGCTGTTGTCTTCGCTGTTCCTCCAGCTCCTGAGGAAGATAATGGCGTGGCGTATTGACTAAACAGTAAATTGAAGAGTGGTGTAGTAATTTTTCTGATATGCTACAACCTGAGGTATTATAAATATGAAATCCAGGCTCCTTGAAATAGCGCGAAACACTATATGAATCGTAAAGATCTCGAGAATAAGCAGAGGGAAGACACAACTTTTAGAATTCAAAAGTAATTATTGTAGAACTGGCATCGACAACCATTCTATGAATGGGACATAGGTGTCTAAACTAAGATGTCAGTTACATAGAGAGCCTTGCATTACCACCGTGGTCATGTAGCAATATAGTGGACAAGCATGCACTCCTGCTATGAAATGGATGACTGTATTTGGGGGTTTACCCGCTGACACGATGCTATGTACAGGATGACTATATTTACCGGTTTACCCGTTGACATGATGCTCAACAGCCTCACACTGCAAGGCGAAGTCAATGAATGGAATACAGAATTCGAAATGTTAATTTCATCCATAAAAAAAAAGAGCGAAATGGGAAAGTGGCACAAATTTGCCCATACATTATTAACAGAATCTTGCACCATCATCGCAAACCTATTTATGGAATTTCATGCAAGTTGGCGGTTCTGACCGAATTTTACGCACAGCGGTTTCGGAGTTTATCGAGTTCGAAAATAGCATGCCACATCCCTGGTTATTATTTTAAAAGAATGATATGCAAACAGTACGCAATTTTCTATTACATAAAGGACAAGGCACGGAAGAAATTGGATAAACAAATTATTCTAAGATTACATTGCAGAACCTTGCACTCTTCCGTGTTTATTTTACCATATTTACGTAAATATGTCAGGCTATGAAATAGATGGACAGGCAAGGAGGTAGCTAGATAAATAAGTAAGCTATTATGACCACAAAATTTACCTCATTACACACATCCAGAAAGTGCATCCGAATCCGCATCAAATTATCATAATCGATATCCTTTTCACTGTTATTGCTAGTAGGCACCATAGTCGTCATGTTTTCTCAGCATGCACCCAGTAGGCTACACACAATATAAGCCAACCTTCCTCTTGAATATCATGCACAAACAAGTACACTCTTGCAAACTGTTCTTGTAAATTGACTGCCAAAAATCCTGTGGTCTCATTGTATCACTCAAGAGGTGTTGTCCGGAGATTAAAGTTCTCAAGTGGCATTAAACATAGTTAACTCCCCTCAGCGTTGTGCTGTCTCGCGTCATGGAGGAGAGATACTCTACGTCACAATGTTATCAAAGGCTTGGGGGATATGGAGCTCTTAAAATGCATGAGGCACTTAAAGAGTTTCAACAACCAGCGCAAAAGGCAATAAAAGCCAGGAGTGCAAGTTATTTTATCTTTCCTCTTGAAGCTAGATTATATGTTATTTCTCCAAATGCATTCTCAAAATATTGTGATTGTACTGTATGTGTATGGGGGAGGTGGGGGAGGGGGGTCTGGAGCTCCTAAAAAAAGCTTTGATTACCTGAGTCCTTGTCTGAGTTAGGCTTTAACGATTAGATCGATTAAGCACGATAATAGCTTACACCTGTCTCTTCCGGCTTCAACAGTAAATTATTTGAAAGCTTGCATATTTACAGTGAGATCTCCTTGCATAAGAATTATATGAATCTGCAAGTGGAACGTTGTTCAGGCTACACCAATGTGCAAATGTAATGCATGGGATGGTAAGAAGTCTTATCGTTAATGCGCAAGCTTTCAGTTACTGGATAAAATGTTCGTATCCTTTTGCCACTAGGAATGCTCTTCTATCATTTTGAAACTGTCAATGTTTGCAGCATATGCCAAGGGGCCCACTGGTTTTTCTTTCTTATTTCAGAAAACTTGATGTCATCCTTTCTACCCTGTTTTGGAGTTTCAGCACAGCTAAGTGCAAGGAGTGAACACATTACCATATATCCATGTTATAATTTCTCTAATCTGCACCATCTGATCGTTATCGTCGAAAGCACGCAAGTACAATACCGTATTCTCCAAAAGAAAAAAAAAAGG
>JAWQUT010000347.1:530864-581262 GCA_033807755.1 Ellobium chinense | reverse complement strand
AAAAAAAAAAAGGTTGGGGGGACTCGGAGAGAAACGCAGGTGTATGCAACCATTTCTTAGCACAAAATAAATGTATAGATCAGATTTTCATACAATGTATAAATCTAAGGTTTTGATTTCGCGCATAAATTCCTTCACTGTCTTACGAACCGTCATTAAATTTAAAGAAAATTAAGCCAATGTTTGAATTTTACCCATTCTGTGGAATACTCTCTTTAACATCAGCTCACCGACGATCTGTCCAACTCTATCCAACTCAGTTTCCTCACATTCCTTTTTTCGGATATCAGGTTGGAATGGTCGAGAATACTGATTTGACTAATATGGATTTGTGTTCATATATCAAGTATTAGACAGCTGTATGTCATTTTTCTTTATTACGAGGCATATTAGATATATTTCCGGAATCGAATTTCAATCGAACTACACTATTCGGGGCACAGAAAACTAGCCAACTGCAAAGTTCCTGCAAAGTTCGTATATGGAGTGAAATATTTTATTCGTAAAACTGAAAAATGACGTTCCGAATCGAAGAATGCGATTAAATTCAAATAAGTGAACTGTCCCATCATGCTTCGCCTCTTCCTTTATATCCCGGGCTGACCTTTATGTGACCCGAACCACAGTTGACTCTCCTTCGGGTTGTGAGAATAAGTGCAATACAGATCCCTCTGGGTTTTATCGCAACAATGAACCCTCAAAGAGATTTAAATTGTTGAAAACTACACTGAGTTAGATTTCACAAACTCTCCGGTGACTTTAACACGATAGCGAGATAACGCTATCAATATGTCGCTTCCCCTCCTAAGGGAACAATATCGTATCTCTGACATTATGAAGAAACAGTGTCGGATTTCATCTAAAGTAGATGTAGGTAATGATATATAAATATATAGGTTTTCTGAGGTATTTTATGTCTTTCTCGAGTAATGAAAACTTTGGAGTGCTGGAGAGAAAAGAGTGTATTCAAAATAGTCTTAGGGGCCATTTTGAAACTGAGGGAGCGAATCGCGCAATCGCGATGTCGAGAGAAAACACTGGATTTTGTAATCCAGATACTGTGTATCGACCATGTTAATATGAAACATTGCCCTCCATAAGTTGGGTCAAACACAAATTTTAGTTTCACTTTTTTGAGAAGTTTGATTCCGTTCTTTGATAGTATTCCACTTTCCATGGCAAGCCCAAACATTTAGGCACGTAACAATGTTAGGTATTTTTAGAATATATGATACTTCCTTGCCAATGGAAACGTTATTTTGCGAACTTTGTTCATGTGGAATATGACATTATAGCTCAGTATAAAATATCCTCAAATTCGCTTATTCGGGGGTAGCGTTCAAATGATTTTATAGTACAGAGATCTGTCGGGATATTGACTTTAACACAATTTATTATCATATCAATAATGATCCTTATCATGATAGATTCCCCCCAAGCTAGCAAACAATCGATGACAGGTTGATAGTATTAACAACACTAGAACAGTTTGATCGATTTGCCTCGTCTTCGTAAAGTCATGACTGCATAAACAGCAAACTTTTGTTCGGGGGACAGATAAAAATGTAAACAAAAGAGGAAGTTTTGTTGCATGCTGTCACCCGCTCTGAAACTTAATACAGTGGGTTCGTAAGATTGTCATCGACAGGTAACAATAAAGAAAAAATAAACATGCTACAAGAAAGCACTTATACCGCAGAATAAGGAGGGTGGTGACTCGATAGTGAAGGAAAGGCATGATGGATTGTGTGACGATAATAGGAGGTGTGAAGGTAGTAAATTAAATTAAATATTTGACTGTACAAGAAATTTTAACATTACAGAATAGGGGGAGAATGACTGGAATATTAATAACAATAATAATAATAATAATAGTTAACACAAGACTATACACTACAGTCTATGCAGACCATTGATCTTTCCTACTTCCAGGTAATGTACGTCGCACTGAAGAAATGTCAATAAACTTTATAATCTAACGTTTAACATGCTTAAAAACAATGCTTTGTTTTACCGGATCTTTCCATGATACGACTTCCGTCCTTCTTAATCTTGTATGGCTTACGGCTTTTCTTGTCTTAACAACTCTGTGCTGTGCTCTGTGTGTGTGTGTGTGTGTGTGTGTGTGTGTGTGTGTGTGTGTGTGTGTGTGTGTGTGTGGGTGTGGGTGTGGGTGTGGGTGTGTGTGTTTTGTTTCAGTTCCAAACACACAAACATGACTCATATTAATTACAACAAACGGCGTTTCTTGTTAGACATGGTTTATCACCTCAGTGCTGTTTACTTTTTTCTTCCAAACACATAACCCTGACTGAGATTAATACAACATAGGAGGTCATTATTCGTTTTACCAATTCCTGCTGACATATTGGAATGAGTACAATCACAAGATTTACTGTAGTATTTAGCAAACGCGAAAACTACATCTGGCAGATCTCTTTATGGCTAAATTTATTCAAATGCAAAAGTAAAGCTTCTTAACTAGTGCATCGAACGATGAACACAGTTTTGTGCGCAAAGGTGTCAAAACGTGCTGGAAACTAATAGTACAATAATGACAGATTAGTTTTCCTTTCTGTCCCCCAAACAGTTTAAAGCTCATGCCTTGAATCAAACATTTTTTCCCACCTGTATGGCTCTACACTACTGTCTAGTGGGACTCTACTAACAGCACAACTTAAAGCGATCTTATTGGCACAGTTTTGTAAGAATCAGCCTTTCATGTTTTATATTATTATCTTTGTCTTATTGAGACGTCACTCCACTTGATCGCACGTACACATTGAGTGGAAGTAAATGCATTAAAGTCTGTCATATTTTTCAAGGTGTAGCGTTGCTTCAGCATTATTACGGCTATATTGCGTATAATATTCGCAAGTTTTATCAGGGTGGGAAAATAGTACCTGTCCTTTAAGGCGAACACATATCAGATGGCCCAGACTGTATCTGTATACTATTTTTGCAGTCATGACCTGCTACATTACTTAATGCGAAAAGAACCACCACTTTGAACTGAGACTTAAGATTAGTAATGAATAGACATACCTCTACCAAGATTACTGATATTTTCCATTTACGGTACAAAGTGTAATTGTGCACGCACCCTTGAATCTCAAAATACTTGCTCAGACTTTAATTTTTATAATAATTGCCACTATTCGTGAAGTCTTAGAATATGAAACATACATAAAAACGCAATAGTCGAAATTCCTGTATATTTTTTTTTTGTGCATTTTTGTTTAAACATAAAACACCAAATGTTACACACACTTCGATTAGTAGCGCTTGCCCTCTGGAAACATGATAATACAAAATATTTTTTCCTGACGTGAATCCATGCACATACATAATTATATCATGTGATAATAACACACTAAGATCATAATTCGGGCCATTAAATTTGAAAACGGACGAAGTCTCTTCATGATGTGAATCCTTACACTGCAAGTGACACATTGGGTACCTAATACAAATCGTCATGAACACATCTACCACCACAACAGTGTAACACGTCTACCCACACGCCCCATGTTGAGAAAAGAGAAGTGCTGGCGCGTAAATCTTGGCTGATCGTTTGCGTAAGTCCGAAAAAGCGACCCTTGTCTTGCCCCGAAAAGTGCTAGCGTTGTTTCCGTTTCTATTCATGATTCTCCATTCCAGGGGAAATAATCGGATAAGATTATGTAGATAACTTTACAAGGGGGAGCACCGCTTCACCCGGCCATTTGGGAAGGGTTGTTTGTTCAGTAATCGATCTATGAGGGGATCATAGAACAACTGAATACAAGAGGAAATGGCAGAAGGGGTAGAAGAAAGGGTCTGAGAATCAAAGAAGAGGTTGGTTTGAAAGGAAATGACAACAATAGCTAGAAGGTAGTGTGCAGGAGTATAACAACACTCAGGCCTAAGCCTCAGCATTGGACATAACATTCTTTCGGGAAGACATGAGCTTCATTCTGAGCACATATCCTACAGAGAAGATTTGAGCTGAAAATCTGTTTGAATCTTCACAACAGACTTTCATTTTTTGTTCAAACTTGAAATTCGCTAGAGACTATAAGGGGAAAAGAAACCGGGCCAGGAATGTGCAGAACAAGAAGATATGGCATATAATCTAACTGAGCTACACTTCAGAGATTTAGATCTCTACATTGTTAGAGACATTCAGAATAAGGAAGAAAATATTAACACAGGATACGTCAAAAGACAGAACATGTGATTTAAATGCATAAGTTAGGACTACTGCCCGAATGTCGACAACTAGGCAGGCATGCTAGCAGGCACGGCAGGAAATGAGACAGGCAGGCAGGCATGCGGTCAGGCAGACAGGCAGCTAAAACGAGAGAAAGAAAGATAAAGAGAAGGAAGAGAGACAGAGGGCAGGAAAGAAAAAGTTTGACAGAAAGGGAGAAAAAACATTAAAAAGAAAGAAAGAAAGTTAAAGAGAATTAAAAGAAGAAAAAAAGAAAGTTAAGAAGAAATAAAGGAGACAAGAGTGAAAGAAAGAAAGAAAGAAAGAAAGAAAAAAGAAAGAAAAAAGAAAGAAAGAAAAAAAAAGAAAGAAAGAAAGAAAGAAAGAAAGAAAGACATTTGCATCCCACCTTCTTCAGGTTTGTGAGCTCCATATGAAGTTCTCTATTGGTCTGTTTCTCTCTGTCCACCTGTACGATCATTTCATTGGTGCGTCTCTTAGAGTCCTCTTTCTCTTGTCTTAGCTGCCAGTCCTTGTCTTTTTCCACCCTTTCTCTTTCTCTGCTCACTGCCTCTCGCACCTACACATTATGAAACGTTCAGAGAACATTAGTAAAATATAACACGCAAGGAGTTAAACATTGTCTGTTTACAATAGACAGTTCAGAGTTCGACATAGTGAAATGTCATTCATTATGATAAACATGTATCGAAGTTTTGAATAAGATCCTTACAAAATTGGGTCTGTCTTATGAAAAGAATGATCACCTACTGCAAACCAATTTATGTTCAGAAGAATGTAAATAACACTGGCCCTGTTTTCTTTTTTATTATAACTAGTTTACAAGGCCTATAAGATCATGCATGAAGCCATGGACATCAGAATCTATTCATTCAATATAAGGAAAGCATGAAATTCCATGTCGACGAGACCATTCTCAGCCACACCAATATGCAAAGCTATTTTCTGCTAGTGATTTCAACATACAGATACCTTCTGGAAATGTCAAACCAAGAGTTCTAAAATTATGAAGATATTACTTAATCCAACAGTCTAGCTCTTGCTTCAAATTGATGTTAGATCTTCTTATTAAGTGTCTGAAAGCATCCGTTTTTCAATTTTCAACTGACCTGTTGCTCTAATTCCAGTTGTTTCTCTTTTTCAAGTCTCCTCAGAGCGTCTTGAAGACGGACTATTTCAGCATTCTTTTCCTGAAATAGGAAGTAACAAATGTCAGCCAGTTTAACATGACTAATCTAGGTGTAAATGCATAATCCACTTTTTAAGAGGACAGTTTGTAAGTCTAAGCAGAAGCGAGCGGACAAAAAGAAAAAAAAAGCTAAGGAAAATAAGATAAAGGTTGAAATGGTGACTCGCTAATTTTTTATACCGTCCTTAGTTTAGGCATTTTAGGGTTTAAAAGCTGGGCTGACCTTGCTTGTGTTATCTTTAGCAGTTTTCTAGGTAAGAACTTACGTAGAGCACTATTTGTTTTTAAAATATGTACTATGTACTATGCACTGTGTAGGCCTACTTCAGTTTGTGATATGGCTCTCAGGAAGAAATATGTTTGAGTACTAAAGAGTTTGGCGTCCGTAATTTTGTGAGATCAACAATTTTTCTTGTTTGCATCATCTTTTCACAACGATTATATTTCCTTTAAATTTATATGTGTGGACATGATAAGCAAGGCTTTCTTCTTCTTCTTTTTCTTCCTCTTCTTCCTACTCTTGTTTTTGTTCTTCTTCTTCTTGTTCTGCTTCATTTTTTTTATCATCTTTGATTACATATTATCTGTTCTTAACCATGATGATGTTGGTGATGAAAATGATGAATGCAATATGAAAACCAGTAAACAACATACCGACACGTCGCGATGGTGATCCTCCAAGACTTGGGTCAGTCTATCCTCACTCCTGGCTCCAGATTCTCTTCTCTCTTGCTCCAGCTCTACCTTCATATTGTCCAGGGCCTTCTGTTTCTCCAGGAACATGGACTCTTTCAGCTGCAACACAGCTGCAGCCTAACACACAGGAATAAAAATAAACAAATGCTGAAAACTCATTGCTTGAAATGCCTTGAACGATGGGCAAAATCTTGGGGCTCTCTTAAATTGTGTGTGAATTAGGACCACGATGAAAAAGCGCTCTTATAGGAGAGCCGGTAGATTATCGCTTGGGACTTTCTCAAGGTTGTTTATCTCTTTTCTAATCCTGCCCCTACTGTTAATCCAAGCAACCCATGGGATAGTCCCAGAATTGTGCAAAATGAAGAGTTGGAATTAACTAGAACCAAGGGCTAGATACTGAATTGGCTAGTTGTGCACGGTAAATTAAAGCTGTAATATAAGAACGAGTGTATAATATCTGGTGTTTTAAGCGTTTGATATGTGTTACTGGACGCCTAAAGTCCAAGCTCACAGGGCAGAGCAGCATCAGCTACATTCCTATCCTATTTGCTGGGCTAAGACTAGAATGATGAATATGCGTCATCTCAATGTGTACATGATCTTCCTATTGAACTCAAACACAAGGATTTGGATTTCAGATATCTTGCTCTAAAAAGATATTGACTAGACGAAGGAAGTGGGCGTGTAAATTTGACACCTGATTCACCTTCTTGTCATTAAATATGCGTTTATTCCGACGTACATCACAGTGGCTAAAGATTAGTGACGGTAGTAATCTGCTGCCGAGATAAAAATGAATCGAACACAGTCATGGTGACGGAGTTTATGGCATGGCTGTTCCCATTGCTGGTTTGGAGATGGAAGTGAACAGAAGTTGGAACCGCTGTGTCCAAGCCTATTCTCAGATTCGTTCTAAGCCAATCATCTGGAACAAAACTCTGTTATCCTGTAAGACTGTACATATGAAGTAAATATTTGTCGCCGCTTAACACCAGAAGTACGAAATACATGGATTTCTCCCCGTCTTCCCCTGTCTCTCTTACTCTCTCTCCCCATCACTCATCTCTCTCTCTCTCTCTCTCTCTCTCTCTCTCTCTCTCTCTCTCTCTCTCTCTCTCAGCAACACTTACCGTTTCTTTCTTAAGCTGCTGCAAGGCCTTCTTCTGTTCCGTGGCTGTCTTATGTCTGTCTTGCCTTTCCTTTGCCAGTATGCCCTGTAGTTCACTGATTTGGGCTCTGTTGAAGCATAACAGAACATAGCAGTATTAATACAGAAAGGCAGACTATCCTGTGGGATGTTAAACAAGTTTAACAGGTTATTAATTATGCCCAACTCGTACCATTATCCAGCGGGGCTTGGAAGAATTTGGAAGGCCTTCTCGATTGTCTCCAAACATAAGACACAGTCGATTGAGAATGTTATATCTTAATCTCAAGTATGCCAAATGTTTATGAATACTAAAATCCTGCCTTAGCAAAATCAGTTACAAACTGGATAAGATTTTAACGAGAGTGTTAAAAAAAGAAAAGGTTACAATGGGTGGCACATTAACTGAAGATTTACTTTCATTTGACAACAGTGAAGAAATAATCTCAGTTGCTGATATTTTTAAAATAATATTGTGGTATAACAAACAGGGATGGAAGACAATGTCCTCTGAGGATTTAGGGACAACACCGGCTAATGGAGTGAGTAGCTTTGGGTAAGTATTTCACCATATTTCACCGACCTGAGCTGCTCGACAAGAGTCTCCTTGCTACCATTATCTGCCTGAAGATCGTTGATTCTGCCTCTCAGCTCGTGAACCTCGTGATCTAGGTCACTCATCTCCTTCCTAAGGCGTCGATGGGACTCACTCGTCTCCTCCTTGTAGGAAGCCTTTAGTTCTTCATACTCTTGGGTCTTTGCCTAGTGGCGATAGGAGCAAGAACATCAGCGGGATGATTCATTAGCGAAATTTCCTTTGTCAAGGTATTAATAATAATTATAATAAGAGGGCTCGAACCGCTATACAGCTGCATGCACTTTATACTCAAACATAAATGCACACCTCCACAAACACACAAGCTCACACACGCAGTACATGCATACTGTCACCTACACACTCATAATATTCACTCACGCATAAATACGCATTTCTGTATGCATTCAAAGAGCAGGGGTCACACGGTCAGAGGGGAGCATGCATTCCTGCCNACAAGTTTAATAGTTTATTAATTATGCCCAATTCGTACCATTATCCAGCGGGGCTTGGAAGAATTTGGAAGGCCTTCTCGATTGTCTCCAAACATAAGACACAGTCGATTGAGAATGTTATATCTTAATCTCAAGTGTGCCAAATGTTTATGAATACTAAAGTCCTGCCTTAGCAAAATCAGTTACAAACTGGATAAGATTTTAACGAGAGTGTAACAAAAGAAAAGGTTACAATGGGTGGCAGATTAACTGAAGATTTAATTTCATTTGACAACAGTGAAGAAATAATCGCAGTTGCTGATATTTTAAAAATAATATTGTGGTATAACAAACAGGGATGGAAGACAATGTCCTCTGAGGATTTAGGGACAACACCGGCTAATGGAGTGGGTAGCTATGGGAATGTATTTCACCATATTACACCGACCTGAGCTGCTCGACAAGCGTCTCCTTGCCACCATTGTCTGCCTGAAGATCGTTGATTCTGCCTCTCAGCTCGTGAACCTCGTGATCCAGGTCACCCATCTCCTTCCTAAGGCGTCGATGGGACTCACTCGTCTCTTCCTTGTAGGAAGCCTTTAGTTCTTCATACTCCTGGGTCTTTGCCTGTGACCATAGGAGCAAGAACATCAGCGGGATAATTCATCAGAGAAATATCTTTTCCTCAAGGTATTAATAATTAAAATAATAATAATAATAATCATAATGATAATAAAGTGTATTTGTAAAGCGAGTCACTCGAATCGCTTTACAGCTACATGCACTTTATACTCAAACATAAATGCACACCTTCACAAACACACAAGCTCACACATACAGTACATGCGTACTAACACATACACACTCATATTCACTCACGCGTAAACACGCAGCACCTATATGTGTATGCACTCACAGAGCAGGAGTCTCAAGGTCAGAGGGGAGCATGCATTCCAGCCTCCGAAACCAAGATCGGATACAGAGACTGTGCTTTTAAATATCACCCATGTATAGTAAGTGCTAAGTAAATATTGAGAGACAACATATGAGATACATGAATTTATGTAATAGTGGTCCCACGGGCTAATGTGGGTACTGTTCCATCTTCTATGCCAAGCACTTGCATATGGATGGCTTTAAAACCTGCTTTTTTCTCTCTCGTTTTCTCTCCTCTCTTCTGAGTGCATCTGTTCCTCCCTTCCAGTCTCCCGATCACTATATTAACCAGTAACAAAATATCAAATACTATTTTCAATCACTTTCCAAAAACTTTTCGTTACGAATATATTATCGTCCTTACCTGAATTAACTCATTCTTCTCTCTTTCCATCCTCCTGTAGGCCGCTTCCAACTTGGCTATCTGTGTTTGGCCGGTCCCCCAGCCCTCCTGAGTCTCTTCAAGTCTGGCTGTAAGGTTCTCCATCTCCTGCACATGCATGATAGGCAAACATACAGCAAAGATACATTTTAAACCCTGTTTCGTGGCCAGGTGGAGTGATGCTTATGTTGTTACACTAAGAACAGTAATAAAATAATATATCAGAATCAAACTGTGGTCGGGATCTTCCAGTATCAAACGTTTGTTAGTCCCCGAAATTATTGTTGTTAACAACATAAAGATTGATTTTGTGGCGAATAGAAGATAGTTGAGGATAAATCTGAGATTTTGTGAGGCTGATAAGATGACTTCCATTTGTAGTGTAATCTTGTTCTTTAATCGCGATTCTCTCGAGCCCCTATCACCTCAAACCAATACATTTTATCCCAGAAAATAGTTTCTAAAAAGTGCTTTACCTGATAAAGGCACATAATTAAAACTTCACATAATATTAACGATTGAAACAGTACTAAACGTGCAATTTAAGCCTGGTTTTGACTGGCAACAAACAAAGAAACTTGTGACTAATATGCTAAAGCGGGACTATTTGAGAAATGAGAGCATTATTGTCTCTAACGAAAAACCAATGCTTCCTTGTATTTCCCATTAAGAACAGAAAGATCTTGGAAAAACACAGTGAATTAGTTACCAAGCTAATGACCTATTCTAAGAAGGCAGTCGCAATGTTCTGTCAGCGGCATATAATTCTTGGCCTGTTAGCAGCACCGATTCTTACAAGACGGCAGTAATGGACGATACTGCTCAGGGATCCACATCCATCATAAAAGAATTTCCCAAAGGACATTAAAAGTTTAAAACAAGCTGATTGAAGCAAGCTTTGAAAATTAGCGCAACTCATTTTCTTTAAAGGTTCCAGAAGAAGCATTATCCTGATTTATGAATCGAAACATTGGCTAGAGTGAACGTTAACAACACCAAAATGTATTTGTTTTTCAAGATCCACTCAACACCCTAAATCTCTGCGCTTTCAAGGCGCACGCAGATGTTTAGCTCATTCACAAATGCGCTTACGTATACATCGTCTGTGTAGACCTACTGGGTCCTGTGTCACAAGTTAAATATTTAGTATCATTATGCTCAGATTTTTTTAAAAGCAGGATGGGGTATCATTTCTCCAATTCATGTCATATGCGAGCTAACTACATCAGAGCGTAGATTAATGATTCTTTGTGAATTAAAGTCTCTTCATGCCAAGCAGAAGTTGTATGTGATCCAGTTTCTCAAAACATGTAAGGAAATAGATATCAGGGGTTGCGAAATTATGTCCAAGCGAAATAGACTACTGCTTACAGCCTCGCAATCTCTGGAAGTCTTTAAAAATGATAAATTGGTAATCAGCAAACACAGGCCTTTGCAAAAAAGAATGTAAATTTCATTCTGAATTTCATTCTGAATCTTGAATCATTAAGAAGCATATTATACTTATATATACATTACAAGCGTATGTGTTCTATCTTCTGTGGCGACCCAAGTTTTTGTTCTAATACCCATCTTTGTGTGACCGTTTAGTGTATTTTTTTTTTTAACAAAGGGTCTCCAAGCCCTGCATAGCTTATGGCCTCACGAAGTCTAAATTCGTCACAGGAGGTTATCGATACAATAGTTATAAAGATACCCACCTCTTGTAATTCTGCACGCTGCAGCCTGGCCTGTTTCTGTTCCCTGAAGAGATCATCTTTAGCTGCCTCCAGCTGCCGGACAAGCTCGTCTCTCTCCAGCTGCAGACCTTCCATATTTCTCAACTTGGTCTTCAAACACAGGTTCTCTTCTTTCGTTGACTTGGCTTCGATACACTGGCAGACAAGCAAAGAACAGTTATAATTATGGCTCTGTACAGATCTGGAAAAATGAATTGACATCTGTACTATTTGTACAGCTTGTATCTCTCAAACCGCGGACTTCCATAAATCTCAGTATGGTCTTCAAACATAGGTTCTCTTCCTTGGATAACTTGGCTTTAATACACTGGCAAGAAAAATCAATAACAATGGTGCTGTATTGACATGGAAAAATGAGCTGATAACTGTACATATTGTAACTACTCTTAGCAAATGGGCTCTAACGGGTCTCTTGACTGGTGGGGTTTAGAAAGTACACATCCTCCTTGGAAGTACCTAACTATTTCGTGATTAAAATTGAAATCGATAGTTGAGGAGCTATTTTATTAGAGGAGCTCAGCCCGTTTGGTTTAACGTGGAATATATATTTATTTCCAAGACGTATATAATTTGGCAGCAAAATCATCGCTGTGCCTTAGCTAAAGATGCCAGCCAGCAATGTGGGAATTTACGTTTAAGAAAACAGATTAAGGAGAACATTATTCTTCATCACTAGTATCTTACTAATTCAATAAGATAATAAATGTCTGCTTCACAATAACACTACACACTATCATTTCTTACATCTTCTCTTGTCACTCCAAGCGAGCTCATGTTCTTCATCTCCTGTATCTTAGCGTGCAGTTCCGCGTCTAGAGCAGCCATCTGCCCTTTCTTCCTCTTAATGTCATCGTTCAGTCGCTCCAGGTCCTTAGAGGCGTTGCCGCGTTTGAACTCCAGCACCATCAATTCAGACCTGCAATGGTGTCAAAATAACATTTGTAGAACATTTCCTGGAGTAAGGCTTGGATCATAGGTTCTTTGACGGAATATATCTGGAGTATACTGAGTAAAGCATGGCTGGAGGGTTTGACTGTTCACTGTACTGGATACACACACAGATTACAAAATAGTAACACATGCGCAATAATACATATAAAAGTGCAAGGCAAATATTCTCTATTATAATAGACCAAACAACCTAACTAAATAAACACGATCAGAGGAAATAAGACATATCACGAAGGGAAGAGTTTACAACACTTATGGTACAAAGCATAAAAAGAAGAGGAACATTTTGGTCAGACACAAGTCATCAAACTTTCAACTTTTCGGTTTTGGTCCATATGTCATCGGCTTGTTATTTTTTTTAATATCATGAACCAAATACTTCTCTCTCGCCATGCTAAAAGACATATTAATTTCTCATAATATTTTCCAGATACCACCATAGGTATCGAAAGTCATCAAATGCTCACTTGGAATCATCCGCGAACGTCCTGGCGTCTTTCAGCGAGCTCTCCGCCTCTCTCAACTCTTTGCGTGTCAGAAACAGAGCTTGTCTCAGTGTTTTCAACTCATGGCCGATGATCTGCACGAAAGAAATGATGACAAGATTACCTGACAGTGCTGTTGTGGATATTAAACGTCTCCCGAGCAGTAAGTGATGAGTAAAGACACAATTGTAAGCTCCAAGAAATATCAGAGGTGGGTTATAGAACTATTATGCTAATCGCGTGCCTCATTATTAACAATACTGTAGAACCTTACTACCTTCAACCTCATATACTCGATTTCCTGACCCTCCATTGCTAAGCCGCGGTACCTCACACTGCATGTTTAATCGTGTATTAAATTTACCGTACGAAGTCAAATGTCTCCAAAACTCGAATTACTTGAGAGCTTGCGCATTAAAGATGGGATCTCTTACCATCATAAGACTTACATTAGTGCATAATTCTGATTATAATGTCATGAACATTTTAGTTTACAAAATGAGGAAAAACACAGGCTGGTCACACCATTCATACTGCATTGCAATTCCTATGATCCCAGAACTGAATCACATTTAAGCGCATAAACAATGCTTACACAATAATCGGTTGCAAGATAATATGGTATGCATCATAACTGTCTCTTTATCATTTTAGGGTCGACTTTTTTTCTGAGAAGGATAGGAATTCCCTATTATCGGGGATTATCATCATTATTATTATTATTATATTAGTATTGTTGTTGTTGTTGTTGTTGTTTTTGTTGCTGCTGCTGCTACTGCTGCTGCTGCTGCTGCTGCTGCTGTAAAGGAGAAATTTACTGCTAAACACAGTGAATTGACAGAACTTACCAACTGATCTTCGGCATCTGAGAATGCTGCTGACGTGTTGGCAAACATCTGTGCTATATCTGTGCTCAAGTCGCTCTGCTAGAGAGAAACAGTTGTGTGAGTATCATTAATTATGTTTTTGTTTTGAGTACTTCAGCGAGACGGACAGGCGAAATAAGCAAGCAGACAAGACACCAGAATTAGAGGAAATCTTGCTTAAAATCAGAGACGGAAGGAAGGAGGAAGGGAGGAGTGAGAGGGCGAGAGGGCGAGAGGGCGAGAGAGAGAGAGAGAGTGAGAGAGAGACAGATAGAAAGAGAGAAAGTGAAAAAGAGAGAAAGCTAGCCAATAAGGATAATACGACTAAAGAATGTCAACATTTCAATATTCGTTTCACTTTCACCTATCCTCCTCTTCATCGCCCTATCTTTCACTCTCTCTTCCCCCCCCNCCCCCCCCCCCCCCCCCCTCTCTCTCTCTCTCTCTCTCTCACGCACATACATACACATACACACACACATACACACACATACCCGCATACTTCCAATCACTTTTAACAAATCAAATCGGGTTCTCTGATTCTCATATCAATAAAGTGTGCATTGATTATGGTGACATAATCATGACAGGCATCTTTTACTAGACGATCTCACGTCTTTGTTATTAGCAGCAAGGACTTTCTAGAATGACGATGTTGTTTCCCCTTCCCCTATTCCCCTCCACACACACACACACACACACACACACACACACACACACACACACACACACNCACACACACACACACACACACACACACACACACACGCACGCACAACTCAGACATACACAGGCATAAACACACTCACACACGATCATACAGACAGACAGACAGACAGACAGACAGACACACACACACACACACACACACACACACACACACACACACACACACACACACACACACACACACGGGGCACAGTGTCACAAAACCGACCGATAAAACCTACATTGAAGTTATGATGTGTGCCCATCTTTGTCATTTTACGAATNACACACACACACACACACACACACACACACACACACACACACACACACACACACACACACACACACACATACACACAGACAGGACACAGTGTCACAAAACGGACCGATAAAACCTACACTGAAGTTATGATGTGTGCCCATCTTTGTCATTTTACGAATGTTCATACATTGCAAGCTACTTACCTTTGCTTTTTGCGAAGGGCCGCTTCTGCTCGCAGAGGAGTGTCGTGGCACAGGTTTGGAGTATGGGGGTGGTGAGGTTGAGGGAGATGACACTCTGAGGATGGGGGCTGGGGAGGCTGATCTTGCCCTTCTTTCTCTCTCCATCTCTCTCTGGATACGCAAAGATTCTCGCTCGATCTGTCTGCTGGTAGCCTCGTCTTCAGCGTCCTGTATACTCACCATCTTCTTCTCACCTCTACAAGGAAGAATGAAGATGACAGAATGATTATTTTATTGTGGTGGAGTGTAAGGTTAAAAAATAGCTCCTGGGGACTTTGTTATGTTATTCTCGTCAGGTACTCAAATCAAGTAAAACGTTGCATTTCGTAAGGAGGACACGAGAATATAAACTCGTATTCCAAGAGGAAAGCTGACGATTTTATTTTTTCATTCGCATGAGAAGATTTTCTCATATATAATTTTGAGGTTTTTTAAAGTTTGCGTAGATCTGCATTTAAACTGTTATCAGAAGCAAACAAAAGTTGTGAAAAATAAAAACCCTTCAAAATTTGCATTTGAACTATTTAGTAGAATACAACTTCATAATATGTTAAACGGAGACTTTCTGTAAAGCTTTCGCGTCCACTTTCTAGGACATATATAAGGGTTCGGCCACACGTCTAGCAATGAGCTGAGCTCTGAGCTGCACTGTAGCTTTTTTTCAAGTTTATTTCAATAATATTATCATTTGTTACTTTTTAAATCTCTTATCTTAATGAATCACAGTGAGCTACAAGCTGGCTACTGAGTTAGCTATAATTGCTTAAAACCATCCACACCATGAGCTATTACCTAGCTAGAAGCTAGCCTGGCCTGTAGCTTGAAAATCCATAGCTAGTAGTGTGGCCAACCGAGGCTGATTGTATCAAGAATCTTAGCCAGAATTCAACAGTTTGTGTGACATGTTTTGCAACATGCTTAAACATATAGTTTTGTATAATTGGGTGTTGATCATTTAAACCTCTGTTATCAGTAGTACACAAACATAAGGTAACATTGACATGAGAAATGACAATAATGATGACGATGTAGATAGTTGTGACCATGAAGATAATGAGGATATAGATGGAGTATGATAATGATGGCAAAAACTCTAAAAGTAAATGAAAGATGATAAATATGATAGCGATGAGTGAGATCATGGTGACAACGTGAATATGACGCCAATATTCCGAACAACGACATTGTACACAATCAAATTACATAGAGAACTGAGCGTTAACGATGGAATCTTTTACCATCGTAAGAATTATATAAGCCTGTACAGCGACCATCGCACGATATCATGTGTTCTAGTCCGGGACCTCTACTGATCATCGCATGACATTGTGATTTCCTTGTTATGTCCCCTGATGATAACGCACGATGTTTACCACTGGTAGCCACATTGGCCCTAATACATCATTAAGGTAAGGATTAATGCATCGGTGCTGACTGCTGAATGCATCCTTAGTAGCGTTCAGCATGCAGAGTTAATGTACTTCTTACGCTGGTAAGAGATCCCAACGTTATCGCGCAAGCTCTGAAATAATAGTTTAAAGCTGATAAACACTACTATTTCCCGAGACTATTATCATATTACTGATACCTGGGCACGACGCAAGCTTCGATGTTCAAAGAAACATGAGAAAAATCGTGAGCGTCAAATGTAAACTGCTTGTGAAAGCGGCGACCGGTTGGGGGCCGCCCTCTTTCGTATCCATACGGTACCATCTGCATTGTGTTTGAATCAACCAATCCTGGGACCACAATAAAGGACTGGTGTTGGTTGTTTGATGGCTACTTCTTGCACGTCCTGCTGATGTATTTAATCCTCTTGGCCACCTTTGGATATATCCACTTTACTCAACTTTGCATTCACATCATTTTCATGTGATCTTGCCTAAAATGGTTAGACTGTCCGTGTAGGAGTTGGCTTGACCATTTTTATTACCAAAGACTAGCACACACTTGGACTGTGTATTCCTCTTTGTGCCACTAAGTTTAACTTGATAAAGGACGTATTTGTGCAATGTCCCACTTATAAAAAGCACCGTAAACTTTATTAGTGTAGCACCACAAAGCCATTCCGAAATTAAACCAGTTTCACTGAAACTGCTTCATTCTTTGTGTGTAGCTATGGAACACAAGGGATGATTCCTCCTAAACGAAAAGAAAATGGCCGCGTCTATATTATTGCACTTTACTTGAATCCACCAACGAACACATATATATCTGACACCATGTCATGCACTCTCAGATTTTGATTCTTCTATCCAGCAGTGATTAGCTCTTCCAGAATGATTATAAAATAGATAGAATCCGAGCCATTGAGAGCTCTTCTAGCTCTCAAACCCTGATGTGATGTTCGACCCCGCTATAGACGAGGTGGTAAAAATGTACACATCAGCAGGTGCAGGTTAGCAACCTGACCGTAAGTTATGTGAGATAATCCATACCGGTCGAGTCAGGGGTTTAGTGGATTAATATTCCTTAATCCATTTCATGGGTATTGGTTACCGTAATCAGTATAATAAACGGTCCGGTTGAAATGGATTTGTACATTCTCGGCCGCCTTACCGAAATCTACCGTGTGCGCCAGAAGCACAGCTCTACAGGAGACAAGAAACATTTCGCGTTGCGCCTCAATTTACAAATCGGAAACCAAAACATCTAAGTCAGAAAACTCAGATAGAGCATTATAATACACTAAACTCTTACAAAGATGCTGAAGGGTGAACTTGATCTAATTTGGCGCATGTATCTTTTTCAGTAGGGCGTTAATGTTCATAGATCTAATTGATGTTCAAGGCTGGCTTGTGAAGCGTGGAAAAAAAATATTAGACTCACTAACAATCTACAATTCTCCAAGGCATCTGCAAGCGATTTATTTCAATATGTCACAGCTTTTTTATTTGTTTTCGTCATTCTGTTTCCTTCACAGTTTTATCTCTTCTCTTCTCTTCTTCCTCGCTTCCAATAATCCTCTTCCCTCCCATTTTCCACAATTTTTGCTCATTTTCTACGACCAGTTTCACAATATACACGGCTTTCTACTCATCTTTAATATTTTCTTTCGCGTGGTTCTATTCAAAGCATATTAGGATTGTCTTGCACCAAGCGGACAGTCATGGGAAACATTACGGTCATACTAACAAAGCTGTGCAACAGGCCAGCGTAACACAAAATTAATCTCCGTTTGCCCCACCTCGAATATATTTGCAAAATAAGAAAAACACACTCCCCAGTCTGCAAGAACAGACTGATAAATATTCGTCTCTCTGATGTCAAAAACAGTGTACAAGGCGTTAGACAGGCCTGCCTGGTGTGTCGGCCTATTGATTTGTGAGTTGTAATGAAAAGTGTGCGCACATAAGCTCATAATAGTTATTGTTGTTTCTCTGCTCTTGGCTAGATAACTCTGAAATACAATAGATTTCAACCTTGTTATAACAAGATTGTGTTAACAGGATAATATATATGCACATATATACATATATATCTTGGAAATAAATCTTGAAACACATCATAAAATGAACCTGTGGGAATGATTTGTGTGCAACTCAATTCAGCAAACAAATGAGGAAGGACCTCGTTTTTCTCGAAACCCGATATTCCCAGGCCTGTCATTAAGACAGTGAGTTCGTAGTGGAAATTATTACTGATATTTTAAGCGAATGAACGCCTACGCGACTGACGTTATCATCCCCATGGTAACAGACCTACTACGTCTGGCAACGCCAAGAAAATCGTGCAAAACTATTTTTTATTTTTTGGGGGGCCAAAAAAGATGAAAAATTAAAAAAACAAAAGAAGTCGAAGAACGTAGAAGAACTATAACAGCCACAGCAGTAGTTTTACCAAAAGTTATTATCAACTTCATCCTCAGCAACAGCAAGTGTAGTGATTGCAGCAACAACCACAACAACAGCAACAATACCGGAGAAAGTTACAAAAATACATTTCTACGACAACCACTACCATTACCATAAGAAGAAACTATACAACATAAGATCAGATCATACACCATCATCACCACCAACACCACCACCACCATCACCAGCAGCACCACCATCAACAACAACAGCAGCAGCAGCAGCAGCAGCAACCACCAACAACAAGGCATCATTCACTGGGTTTTTTTTTAATCAATACTGTATTCATTTTCATTCACAGTAGAACATAATATTTAAGAATACAAAAATAGACATATCCATGAGCATCGTGAGACAATTGCAAAAGCAACAAAGCTTATTCAAGTATTTGCACTTTCGGTTAGATGCTGGAGGTCTCCAAGTTTGCATTTAATATTTACTTGGGCAAAATTGGACTAGAGTGATTCATGTTTCCATACTCGCATTCTCTGTTTGCAAGGTCGATTTATGGATGCAATCTTGTCACCGACTGCAATGTTATGGATTTTTTTCTCAGTTATCAAAAGATATGGAACGATAACATCTCACTATTTACACAAGAAAGACGTGGGACTAAAGATAGAGTTACTCATCTACTTAAAAGATTATGAAAATATGGATAATAATATAGCTTTGCACAAAACATGTATAATAAGTTTTGAAAGTATAGAATAAAGATACAAACCATCACAAAAGAAAAGAAATACTCCACAAAGGACAGCGCCCAGTTTTTTTTATCAGAGGATTTAAAAGGCTTTGTAACAAAACGTGTTATCTACCAGTTCGACTTTTTAGCTTCCTTGCCTACCTTATGTTGCTGTAAAAGTAATTACTGCATAGGCATATTTCTATTCCCTGGAATGACATCTGTCCTACAATTTTTCACCATTAAAATTCGCTTTTCGTTGAAAACATGTTTTGTTGGTTTTTTTTTTTTTGTCTGTGACCGTATTCATAGTCCATACGTTAGTTAACGCATTTGCGTTAACCACAGTGAACACTACTACTGTTTTGGGAGTTTCCCGTGGTTACCGCATTGCCATAACAAATGTATGGATTATCCACACGGCTACTGGTCTCTTCTGCCACGATCTTCAAAGGCGTTCAAAGCGTTGTGTCGTAAAGCCCTTGGTTAACAGTCACAAGACTTATCAACAACACAATGTTACTGCTGCAATACTATAAGTGTTGATTTCGTTCGCCTTTCCCATCAGAGGAGAACGAAATATACAGGCCAAAGAAAACATTTATGATGCGAGGGTTTTTCAATTTCTTAACCAGTTTGGTGTATCTTAACTTCTTCATTATGATATATCAAGATTTTGGATTTGATAACTAAACATTGAGTTGGTCATAGTCGTAGGACAGACATACTCTGCATTAGTATGAGAGAGAGTTCACGTTTCAAATTCGGAACTCTTGCGGATCATTATGGCAGAGGAAGACATGCGCAGATGTAGTGTTACTTCATACCCGACGCTAGAAACAAGATCAGATTTGAATTTCACCGTAACTTGCAAAGAGATCGTAACAGCAAGCGAGAAGCAGTAAAAATCCTAACACCAGAAAATGTCATACGTCATGTGCACCTCTGCCGTAACTGTCCGAAAGAGATGTCAAACTTAAAATAAGAGTTCTCTATTGTTAACCTATCTGATCACGAGTTTGCCTTCTCTTCATGGAGGTAATTTTTTAATTTGTATTACGTGGCTTTTCAGATGCTCGAGCTTGAGTGCCATTCTTAGTAGGGAAAGACAAAAGGAGAAAGACGGAGAAAGTGACCCAGAGAGAGAGAGAGAGAGAGAGAGAGAGAGAGAGAGAGAGAGAGAGAGAGAGNAGAGAGAGAGAGAGGGAGAAAGAGAGAGAGAGAGAGAGAGAGAGAGAGAGTGAGATAAAGATAGAGAGAGAGAGAATGAGAGAAAGAAAGAGAGAGAGAGATGGCATTTTAGTGTGGCGGAAAAATAGGGCAAAATAAAGCAGTGCTATCAACTGACTAGACACACACAAAGAAGCTTATGTGCCCAGATATTGTCCAGCAAGCTCTGTTCTCTCTTTCTCCATTCTTTCTTGCCCTACGCAAATGACATTCTAGCTATCGTTGTAAAGGAATAGAGTCGCTGTGTCATATAAAGCTCTAAGCTCCTTTCTCATTTCAAAGTATAGTACTGTCGAGATGATTTCGTTTTCCAAATGATTTTTTTTTTTTTTTATGATATAATCTCAGAAGAAACTGATTGCTCATGAATGTAAGATGTTTACTGACACACATGTACGGTTCAAAATTGATGGCGTTACTTAAGTAACTCACTTTTGATTGGCTAAACATATAAAAATATGTCCCACTTTCTAAACTAATTTACGTATTTTTTTATATTTAGATGGACGTTTCTTCAATTTTATTATCAACAGCACCCACATTAAATTATAAATAATAAAATTATCATCTGTTTAAAAAAAACCAAAACAACACATAGAAAATGCATTCTGCAGAGTTTCAGCCACTTCTATTCTGCCTGTCGACAGCTATAAGATGCCTAACAGCTGGAATTCAAAGGGATCGGTCCACAATTTTGTGTAAACCTTGATATGAAATACAACTGACCTCAAACCAGTCCAATTTAAAGAGTATGCTTGTCTAACATGATAATCGACAGCCTTATTTTGAAGTTCGGGTCTAAAAATGGACTGTTATGGCATGTCCTGTAGCCGTATGCATAATCCTTACATTAGTTAACGCACTGCGGTAACCACGGGATACTCCCAAAACATTATGTAGTGTTCACCGTGATTAACGCAATACGTTAACTAACGTGTGGATTATGCATACCGCCACTGGTGTTATAACCACATTGCAGGTCTAGAATTAAATGTGAAATTCATATGTGGTTGTTGTTTGTTACGTGCAAAATGATCGTAATCCCAGAAGTGCCTAAGTGTTTAGATGCTCATGCCTCCCTCTCCATAGCGGTCCATACGAGATCTGTGGCCATAAGACAGACCTTGTGTTAATGTATTGCGTTAACAACAGTGAACATTGCTGGTGTCTTGGGAGTTTTTCTATGTTTACCGCAGTGCGTTAACTACAGCAAGGCCTCTGAACTTGAAACAAAAGCTCCCCATTACGAGAATCAGTATTGTAATATTATCAGCTATGTCAGGTAAGGAGATAAAAGGATTAAACGGGAGAAAATACTGTTGTCAATGAGAGCACTTAGATATAGTAATATTACATACAAAGCATTATAAAGATGGACAAGATCCTTTTACTGTTTGTAGTAGTCCAGCTACCACTTATAGACAAGGCAATAGAAACAGTCATATTAATAGGGAGAATTAACTATCTTTAACAGAAGATAATTTACAGATTGCCAGCTGTAAATCAACAATTGATATTCATATACTATAACTAATAGATAAAGACTGAGCAAAACAGCTGTATGATATACCGTAATTACATAAAAACTGTAAGTAGTGTAAAGACTGGGTGCAAATTCAACAAGTGATCTTCATAATAAGATAACCCAGAAATAAAGACTGAGCAAAACATCGATACAATAAGTACATATTAAGTTATCAGAAATCACAGTAAATTCATACATTAACCTAGAATACATCGTAGCTTAGGCACCCATTCCTTACCCTGGCAAATACACAAAGAAGAGAAGGCTTTATAGGTCTGAAGAGACCATATATGTCATACAATAAGTTATCTTCATTCTTATGCACATAATATACATATCATAACAATATGTTCTTAGAGGTGGAATGATATTTGAAGTAAAACAATAGTGTGCTCGTGAAACAGATGTACCATGTTGCATCAAATGAAGACTGAGAGCCTGCGCATTAACGATGCGATGGAACCTCTTACCATCGTAAAAATTACATTGGTGTTTTAGTGCTGAATGCACTTTAGCAGCGTTCAACATGCAGCGCTAATGTAATTATTACGATGGTTAGAGATCCCATGCGCGAGCTCTCAAATAATTTTCGCATTTAATTCAAACAATGTGACTTCTCACCCTGCTGTCAAAACTTTGGACAGGAATATACAACTACTCGTGATTGACGTATGGTAACGTTATATAAAAAGTGGCTCGCCACTTGGTTCTTAAACGTTGAACTTTGCGGAGGGTAAAGACCTCTGTGACTATTAAGTCCGGTGTGGATGAGCAAATGTGTAATGGAAATACTGTTGGAATGTAATCGAAAATTTCTGCGAATGTTGTAGGTTAAATCGGGGTTCAGTACACAACTAAATATCTTGCAGCCAGTCAAAATATGGCTTGCGTTGCAAAACTAGAAACTTGAGATAAATCTTTCTCTGAAGGTGATAGTGGCCATCCAATATCGAATTTTTGTGTGTTATAAAAATCAAGAGTAAAATAATTTCTGCACACAAAGCGAAAGTATTTCCATATGTGGTAACTCCTACAACTACGGCCAGTACCTTAATTCTGAATAACGTACTAATACAACCCTAACCCTAACCCTACCCCCCTAACCCAAACCTACCCTTAACCTTAACACTAATGCCCATCGAGACAGGAGCATCAGTCGAAGCGAGACTCCTTATCGCCAGTTACCACATATGGAAATCCTCCCCACAAAGCTACAAATTTTATGGGGATGTCTTTGCTTTAATGAACGTACACACATTAAGCGTTCATGATACATCGATAATCTGAATTTTTTAATGAAGAGACTTGAGCCGAGTTTTGGCAGACTACAAGACAAATCATAGGAAATAAAATGAAGTTTATAAGTCTCGTTTTCTGGAAGTGTTCACCATTGCAATTTCGCATAATCATTGCACTTGCAGTCCACTTCACTCAATAACTTTCTCAACTCCCTAGGAGCATATAGTTGATCACTTACATTAGGATAACATTGTGTGCTTTCTATAGTCAGGGACCAGTTTTACAGACGAGTGAATGGAGAACAAAATGTGAATAAAATGCTTTCCCAAGGCACTTATAAAATGGCCGTGGTCGGTGGTCGAGAATCGAATTCACGACCTTTTGATTGGAAGTTAGACAGCTATTCAATCAGGCTGTTCCAATTTGCGTTCAGGGGGGAATATGAAGGCAGGCGCCGGCTATCCCGTGTGCTCACAAATGTCAGGACATCAAATAAAAACACCAAGTGATTCACAAATACACTTATTGAAGCAAATTTGCCGTTGATACTCTTTTTAGTATTCGACTGCACTTTTCTACGCAAACTGTAAAGTTACATTCTTCAAGATTATAACAGACCAATGGCCGTATGCACAATCCATACGTTAGTTAACGTATTGCGTTAACCACAATGAACACCATTAATGTTTTGGCAGTTTCCTGTGGTTCACTGGTTACCGCAGTGCTTTAATTAACGTAAGGATTATGCATACGGCCACAAGTGTCTCCGAGACCAACAGTTTCTATTATTACTTAGGTTACGTTGAACATTATTTTCCGCACATTGCCACTTACAGGTACTGAAATTAACAACTTAAAGGCATACAACGATTACTATTTATCACGTCAGCACACGGTCAGATCACAATTTCTAAGAACCTGTTTAATAAACACTTATGTTATGTCTTTTTCCCGATGTTGAAACACTTCGGGCGGTGGGCACCACGAAAGTAAGTGAAATCTTGAAGCCAAACGTTTAGATGAACATACTACACACAGCACCCTTTCGCTGCCTAAGAGGGAGCGAGTGAATTTCAAAATGTGGCGTTCCTTTTGATGTCGAGCTTACACTCCTGTAATAACCACAATTTGCTACCAACTTAGCATTCTGAGTCCTTTAAGCATGACTCAGCATATTTTTCATCTGAGCCGGCATTTTCACCATCTTCGACTTCTCGTACCTGATTCATTGCTGCCTGGGTATAATGTTCCAGTGAATCGGAGTCTTGCTGTGGAATGTTCACTTCGTGATCAGCAGTTCCGGTGTGCTCAGTGTTACTCACACCTCGATCCCGATGTTCAGTCGCAGTTTCAGACGCAGCACTTTGCGACTCTTCGCTCACCACGGAAAACGTCATCACTTTCCAGTCCGTCGTCTTATGGGCTACATCTATGGGAGAGCCCTGAGAATCAAATCCCGAATCGCGACTGGTTACCGACAAGGATTTTCTGTAGGATGATTCATTGCCATTTTCGTCGTTGTCCATACTCTGGACGAAATCTCCTCTCGCTGAAGCACCACTGTCTTGTCCTCGTGATGCCAATGTAATTAATGTGGCCTCAGATTCACGGTCACCATCTTGTGGAATATCTAAGCTGAGATTCTCGTGACCGCGTTTTTGCTGATTCTCTGAAGTGCCCCCACTATTCATATCGTCCTCTCCATGAAGAATCCCTGTTGATGGTTCATTTTCTTTCGTCTCTCCTCTCATGTTTCTTCTTTTAGGCTTAGATGGAACAACTGGCATCTTCTCTGCAGATTCACCAAACCCTTCACCTGAACCACTGTTGGTGTTTACACGTGATGCCAAATTGTGGACCTGGTTTGCAGTGCTTTCAGTTGTAATGGTTCTTGAGTCCGGTCGCGAAATAACAAATTCTATGTCATGCTGCTTTTTTGTTCGGCTTTCTTGTTTAGACTTCTCTTGATGGGAGAGTTTTGGAATAATGTCTAAGTAAGAGAGTTCAGGGTGTGAGCTGTCGTGAACACGAGTGTACTGCTCACGCTGAGATGAATAAGTATCTTGATGACGCTTCTGAAGCAAGGCTGAATTTGGGCTCAGATACTGAGAACGAGGATGTCTACGACGTAACAGGGAAGCTGAATCATACCGTCCTGAGGTCCGGCTATTTCTGCCCCTGACATCACCAGGATCGGAGCGGTTTTCTGTGGTATGAAGATGGTTGTCATTGCTGTCTGACATTGATGTCAGGGTGAGGCTTCGACTGATCATAGGCAAAGAAAATTTTCTGAATGGGTCATGAAAAGAACTCTCTTCGCTTGGCTGTTGTATGACCACTTTTGGTGCATGTAATTCATGTGTGGTCCCGCTTTCTGATATACTCAGTTCAGTAGAATCTGACTCATCATGCAATTTGCTCTTATCATCTTCTGGACCTAATCTATTAGAATCTGACTGCTGATTTGATGACGGAGGTAAACAAGCCATTTCAGTTGCTGTGTCCCCCTCGACTGTTAATGCAGTTGTTGTTGCACTTTGAGAAACAGCAGCTTCCTCCTCGTCGTTGTTGTCGTTACTAAGGCGACCGAGTGCTAGGTCTCTTTCCCTAATATCATAATCCCCTTGGTTTCTGAGTGCGGATGTAAGCTCAGAATCATCGTCACTCCCGTAAGAGGATGACACATTAGCCTGCTCATGGAGCTTAAGAAGTGAATCTCGTGATCTTAAATGTCTCGGTCTCTGTGGTGCTTTCTCACTTCTACTGTTTTTAATTGTGCTTCCTTTGCCATAAACCAGAGTTCTCACCTTGCTGACTGGTTCTAAATCTTCAAATTCCTTTTCAGTACTTTTGAATGGAGTGTTGTCACTGTCTGATACTGATGACGAAAAGAAAGAAGCTGGAGAGTCCTCGCTGTTTTGAGAAAACATGGTTGTAACCTTTACTCTGTGTTTTGTAGGCAACACAATATTTGTCTCTTTTAAAGCGGTCTCTTTATCAGAAAGTTTTGAATACTGCTTGCTCGAATTTGAACTACCTGATCCACTTTTGTGATCTATCAACAGCATGGCCTTTACACGTGCCCTCATGTCTTCTATTGTCTCACTGTCATCAAATTTTTCGAGCGGTAACCTCTCAGGATTACCATTTCCAGATTCATGGCTATCTTTCTCATGATGCAGCTCTTTCTCAGAGTCTCCACTGACTGATGGATCAACTGAATCAGCTAAAGAATGTTTACCTTCAGCTGGCTGATTAACACGATCATTTATACTGGTGTTTGTAACCTGGTTGTCACTTTGAAGGCATTCCTCAGTTCCACCAAGTAAAAACATCGACCTGACCTTGTTTTTCAGGTCTTCCTGTGGCATCTCTTGGGCATTCTTATTTAATTTACTGGCATTATCCGTGTCATGTGTAGCTTTAGTAGTTGTCGAAAAGCCCTCACAGCCCTCTGAACCACCGTCAGTGCCAGCAAGAAGATAAGTAGAACGCACCCTGTCCTTTTCCTTCTCCCATGACATTGAGGGACTGACTGTGCCTGTTTCTTCTTCGAGATTATCACGTTTGTCTTCATACTCTACTGATGTGATCGTGTTCTTAATGGATTCATCATCGCGTCCACCGAGAAGAAACATCGAACGCACCTTTTCTTTCTCCTCCTCTTTTGACATAGTTTTGTTTAGTGAACTCTTTTCTGCATTGTCGATTCCAGGGTTTTCTTCTGTGGTCCGAGTCGATTTTTCATCTTTACTTACATCAGCATTAGTTCCACCACAAAAGGTATCTAAATAATCTGCTTCTTGCGGTTCCTCCTGTGATGTAGACAAACTTTTCTTAGACGCACCGGTCTCTGCAGCAGACTTTTGTGTGATGGTCTTTTCAAAACTAATGCCCTGTTCCATGCTAAAAGAAGCCTCTGTGCTCAGTTTGGTTTTAAGAGCATGTATAATTTTACTACGCCTTGCTTTGCTTATGGTAGACACTCTGCTCGGGTTCTGAGGCTGGTCTTGAGTTTGAGCTGAAGTGAAGGTTGAGTCTAAAGTCTGCTGTTTAATGGGAGTTTCAGAGGTTTTGCCTTTGTTCCTGTAATCACCAACAGAGATAGCTGCCGTCGAAACATGTTTTATCTCTGGCAATGGCCTGGACAAGCTTTGATTTTTGCTGTATCCATTGTCACTGGATCTGACATCAGTGAAGTATGTGACTTTTGCTGTCTGAGAGAATGCACTCGTGTTAGTTATATTCCCCATAATATCGATAGTCCTCGACAAAGTGTGTGTTTCTAGAAGAGGAGACTTGGGCTGTACGACTCTAAAAGTTTGTTCACTGCTAGTGCTACGTTTCGAGGGACTTTCTAACTGGAAAGACTCCTGGTCGTCGACCTCTGAAGTTGTCGTGATCGAATCTAGTGACAGAGATTCCACGTTTGTACGTGTGGCAGGGACGCTTTCTCCCATCAAAGCCTGTGCAAATCTAAAAACTCCGGAGCGAGGCGATACAGCCCTGACCTTCATTTCTACCTCATTAACTTTAGGGTCGAGTTTTGAGAACACAGAATTCGACATCTTTTGACTAGATGACTCATTTGCCATTGGGCTTGATGGTGTATCTAGAAATACATCATCAGCTTCACCAACGTCTTTTTCGCTGGAAAGCTGCATTAGTATTGTAGGTTTTTTATTACGCAACGGTGACGATACAAATGTTGATCCAAGGTCTGCGTCCACAATATTTTCAGTGTTGCTTGCCTCCGATGATCTAGAGCTGACACTTAAGGTTTGTGCGTTGTCATCTCGGGAGTCCTGTGGTACACTGAATCGATCACGCACTTGCCAGATCTGTCTTCTACTCCCTTCGCTCATGTTGTCCTCACTCTGTGTCTCTTCTTCCGTTATCTGAGATAATGGGAATCTCCTCGGTGACAAATCGCTGCCTTCCTCCTGTGCAGAGCCTGACATGTTGTCCAAATCATCGATCTGCTTAAACAGAGCGATCATCTCAAGCTCCTCCATCAAGTTAGCAGGCGGTTCGTCAGCACTGTTCTTATGGCTATCGATTAAATCGGGTTTATTGTCGTCGTATACTTCGTCAGTGAATTCCATGCCCAAAACCCGAGCCACATCATCAGTGCCACCTTGTCCGTTACTTGACTTGTCACAGTTAGACGTTGTTGCCGTTTCGCATGCACTTGTCGGCTCCCCTGTGGCATAATTAGAAATATGTTTTAACGTGGAAAGATCTACATTCTGGAATATCTCCAACATATCAGCACTATTGCTTTGGACATGGGGTGAACTTAAATCTTGTGCCACCATGCTTTGAGGGGCATCTTTTTCAATTGGCGAACACTGATTTTCTGTCTCTTTCAAAGATTCCTCGTGTATAGGATTGTTCTGTTCAAGAGTCGCTGTCTTCTCTTTCATTTGTTGCACTTGAATGGTGTACATTTCTTTATCAACCGGGTCACTGCTCATTTTCACAAGCCTCCTCAGGATGGGACGGTTAAGGTTTATTCTCGAGATCTCTTTATCACACTCGTCTCCAGAACTGTCGTCCCCTTGCTTCGGGACAGTGTTCCTGGTATCCTCATCCTTCATCACACTTTTATTTTCATCTGTATATGAACACTGTTCTTCTCCCTTACTTTCTTCAAGCAATCTCAAGGCATCATCAGCGCTGTCTTTACTCTGCCATAATAGAACGGATTGCACGACATCCCAGTTGTCTTTGGAGCCCCTTCGGCTTCCTCGTCTGTGCCTGGCCCTCTCCCTGGCCCTAAGCTCAGCCTCTGGATCTTTCAACTCCTCATCCGAATCGCTCTCGCACTTTATTGGCTCTGGAGGTAGTTCTTGTGAACGGACTCTATCATCTTTTCTAGGCGGACATGATTCATTCCTGAAGTCACGTTTTACAACAATAGGAGAAGGGGATTTATCATCGCGGGCACCTACTTTCATCTGACTTGGGCTAGGGCTGACACCACCATAGTCTGAAACCTGTAAAAGATCATCCATGTCATTGCCAGGCATCAAGAAGTTCATATTGGCAACACCTGCTTTGCTGCCTGCGCTACTTAATGAGTCTTGACTTAAGCTGTCTGTTATGTCTAGTACAGGATCACTGTAACTGCTTCCACTGCTAAGCCTGAGATTGCGGGATTCCTCCCACAGCACATCCATATCGTCCACATCTTTAACTCCGTCTGATCCAGCCACAGACTTGTTGCTGGCAACCTCCACACTCTCGCGGCCACTTCTAGTGGTTGGCTTGCTACCCACAGATTGACTTCTTTGGACACTACTAGATTTGATTTTCAATTTTAATACATCCGGGTCAAAAACAGGTGGATGCATGCCTGTTGCATCAAAGGTTCCGACTTCAATATCATCTAGATTGCTGTCCTCGTACATATCAATATTCACATTAGCAGCAGTGTGGTCATACAAGTCATCATCGACATGCGAATCAACAGAAAGCATTGGGTACATAGAGGCGTCGCTGAATTCATCTACAGATTGCTCGACAGAACTCAAATGGCTAATATCAGTTACAGACCCAGCAGAAGAAATGGGTATATCTGAATCCGTCATGGACCCTTTCCTATTCTTTGTCAGCGCCGTACCCTCCTTGACCAATAAATTCTTTGCATCAATCCGAAGATCCTCACTAGTGATTCCTATATCAGACCATATATTAGCATCTGAAGTCTTCATGCAGGGAGTTATTTCCACAGGAGGCGCCTCTGAAAACGTCAACGGGCTAGATGCAGACGTACTAGTGGGCGACTCTGATTCAGCCGGATATCTAGCTTTTGTCAAATAATGCTTTGGAGAGCCTGGCACTTGGAGAAAGTCCATCTGAAAAGACTTTAAAGGCGATATGACGATTTCTGGCGTGCTAGCTTCACTTCCTATGCTCCCTGTGGATCTGCAAGAAGAGAGCAAAGCCTGTACCGGTGATTTCGCAAGAGGACCAAGACGAATTGGTACCTTAGCTTCGGTGCTGTTAAAAGTAGGCGTGGTTGTGGCAGAGTTCGTTATCTCATCTTCTTTATTTTGAACTTTTTGAGCATTATCAGCCTTTGACAGAGGAACATTTACATCGACTACTGCCTCATGGGCACTGACCGTTTTGCTTTCTTTTGATTGCACGGCTGAATCTATATTTAGTGCTTCTGGCTTTACGATGGGACTGACAGCAGGTGAGTCTGTGAGTGGTGGCTGTAGCTCAGGGTCTTGGGTCATAGATTCTGCTGTCTGAGCTAATGGAGTTGTCTGAAATCTGTGATCAGACGATCTTTGTATGTTCTGCTTAGGTGCTTGAGAAACACCAAGTAGCTCACCTGCGTTCATGAAATCTACCTCAATGTCTACACTACTGCAAGAATTTTGGTGCGAGTTCGGCTGGTATTTCAATCTGGAGAGCTTTGAGTGACCTCTGTCACCAGCCTGGTTACAGACAGCAGTCGAGGAAAGCCTATCGAGCTCTGGTGTACAGCTTGGAATTTGTGTACTCAGATTTGTAGAATCTTTCTCCTTTCTCATATCCAACCACGTGTCTGGGTGCTGAAGTGTATTGGGTTTGTTCATATCTGAACTTACTGTCATGCTGTTTTCTGCTTCAGAATCAGCTTGCATGTTGTCATACATGCCTTTACATGGTTGAAGATAAGAAGACATACCTTGCTGCAATTCAAACATTTTTACCATGATATTTTTCGAATCAACTGTTGGATACTGTGGAGTGTTTTCCTTATTTTCTTGGTTAGCCGTAGAACTTGTTGATGTAAACATGTTTTCACCATCCGTGCTACTTTGTGACGGCCTCTTCTTACACTGCTGGCCTATGATATCCTTTGAGCTCCGGGAAACGGCATTTCCGTTGCTGCAAGTCTCTGAGTCCACGTGTTGTTGACCATTAATGTTGCCACTTTGATTAGAAGCCAATACGCTTGCCGGAACTTCTGATGACTTCCATCGAGTTTTTGTAGTTCCTATAGGTACAGAATTCTTGCTGTGCAGGTCGTCGGACTCATCGTTGTCTTCCAAATACCCGCTTGTGTCAGAAAGAAGGGTCACACGTCTGTGCACTGTGCGGTTCATAAACATGTTAGAGTGATTCCAGGCATTCACTTGCTGCAAGTCGCAAATATCATCATCACCGACAGCAGGATTCACAAGCTGGTTACTAATCAGCGTTTCTTCTGTGTCAATGCTGGTCTTTAATGCAGTGGCGTCCTGCCACGTTGAAGGGGCAAATCTAGCTGGAAGTCGTCCATCAACGGCTATACTCTTTGATCGCCACCTATGCGGAGTATCAAAATGCTTGAGGTGGTCACTGTGCTGGAGACTCATAGCACGCTCCATCCTATGAGGGATATCTAGTGAGAAGTTGTCTGTCTCCGGTTCAGGAACTGGAGGTATGATGGAGTTTTTCAGACGCTCTCTGCTATCCATAATTTTCAATTCCGTTTCAATGAGCTGAAGAGTTTCGTCTACAATGTGGAAATCTGTCATGTAATTTTGTGAGGATAGGTTGTCACTATTGTGGGAGTATAATGTTGCCGCATAATCTTCGTCATGCTCATTCCCAATTAAGGAGACAACTGTATTGACACCTTTCGTTTCAGCTCGATTCTTCAGAAAAGGTTGAAAAGGTTTCTGGAAAGTCCTTCCTAAATTTGATGCAGCTTCAGATGTTTGGCAGGATACCTCGAACTGAGGGATTCCAGTCTGTGTAAACTTGTGAAAACAGTTAATCCCCACAACAGGTTCAGCAGATCGGGTCAAATCACATTGTGCTGCTACATCGCAGGCATAGTAATAATCTGCTGAAACGGTTCCATGTGTAGTCAAAGGATGTATGGTTTCTGCTCTATACGGATATGTAGTATCACTCACCTGCACCGCCCGACTGATACTGTAAATTTTACCTTCTGCCTGCAGAGATTGTCCAGATGTCCCGAAATTAGGTCTGTGATCACAAAACGTTAAAGTAGGAGAGGGTATCCCTACAGCCTTTGGAGGAACCACTGTTTTAACAGGTGTACCAAAATCCACCTCAAAATCCGAGTTTTCTCCTTGCAAGTTTTTAGCGATTCCACTTATAGGCCGAGGTTTTAAGTTCACATTTACGTTTTTCGGAAATTCTTCCACATCTGTTTCACTTACTTCGGAATAATATCCACTGGCAGTGTTTCCTTTAACAGCCTTACCTGCGTATCTAAACGCAGACTTGCTCGATCCTGGGCTTGATTCATTACTCCGGGGAAGTCTTATTGTGTAGTGTGGTTCTGAACTCGTGCTATCTTCTAAAGTTTTCTGGACTTCACGCTGAATAATATTTTGATTATTCTCTGGATAATGACGTTCATCAGAATGTGATCTGACCTTAGATTGTGAATTGGAAGGTGTATTCTCAGATGCACCTTGTGGGCTGTGCCCTCGGGATCCTAAGTGTTCGTTAGAATCTCCACCATCATCTTGCACATGTTCAGTAGACTGACTTTGTTTCTCTTCTGAACTATCTTGACTCCGGCGATGCTTTCCTCGCCTCTTGTTGCCATCATGCGGCGAAACTGATCTTCTCCCTAATTTTGGAGACCGAGCTTTTTCTCTCGCCAGCACATCATCGATTATGATAGGGTCTTCCTCAGAGAAAGACGCTCTTCTTTTCTCTCGTTTCTTGGGTTCATTAGGCTGTTCCTTGCCTTGGCTGCTTTGTAACGCTTTCTGCCTTTCCAATATTTGGCGGATTTCAGGAGGTACCGGCACTTCTAAAGATAGTCTCCTTGTAGCTGTATATCCTTCGCTGTTCTCTCCTGAATTCTGATTCATACTGAACTGACCTGGGAGCGGTGAGACTCTACCCGTGCTACGCCGTCTCTGCAAGCTTTCTGAGGTTGAATTCTTTCGTGAATGTGAACTTCGGCTTCGCCTGCGTTTTTTGTGAGCACCTTCTTCGTTTGAGGACATGGAAGAAGAGTGTGTGCAGTTATTGTCTTCTTCCTCTTTTGAAGAGCCTGTACCCTCAGTGTCCAAACTGTCTTGCTGGTTGTCAAGGCCCACCTCTATGACGGTGACAGGGGACTGTGGTATGGGAGAAAGAGACGACGAACATCTGGAGACAGGAATGTTCAAATGACTTCCTTCGTGTGACACAGACAAATGATCTGTTGTAGAGCCTGAAGAATCCTGATCGACATCTTCCAGCACAATGGACACCATTGCGGGTTCTACGTTCTTCAGTGCTGATTTTAGATGCTGATGCTCGTGTCCATCCCTGTCATGATGGTGATGATGATGTTTCGATGAGCCATGACGACTTCTCGAGGGCTGATTTTGCATGATATCTGCTACCTCGAGGCTGTCCTTTGAATGCATAATATCTCGTTTGCTGTACTCTTGTTGAGAGATATCTTCCTCATCCAGTGCATCTTCTCTTCCAGCAATTTCATCGTGCTCACCATCTTTTTCCCTCCGCATTTTTTCATGAGATGACCTTGACTTATGTGAGGACTGAGCACGATATAATTTCTGGGCATGTTCTGGCTCATTTATATCTATTGCCGGTTGTCGAGACGGCGACTTCTGCACTTTAGGACTGCCTTCTTTGCTACCCACCTCACTTCTTCTGGAGGGTGACGTTTTAGCACTTTTACTTCCTTCATTGACAGAAAATATAGTCTGTTTATTTGGTGACTTTTGAACTTTTATTTTGGCATGGTTTCTCTTTTGTGCGTCAGACTCTTGGCGTTTTATATCTTCACCTCCCGCCGTCCGTCTTGCTCCAATTTTTTCTTGTTGTTCAGCTATGTGCTCTTGGTATGCTCTCTGTTGTTGCATGAGAAACTTCCGATTGCTGTGTCCACGTCTCTCAGAGCAGCTGCTCATTGAATCACTCTCTGACTGGTTACTGCTGATATGAGAATTCTCAGAATTGGAGCTCTTTCCACTATTCGACATTGCGTCGGAAATGAACATTTGCAGCCTGGCTTCTTTGTCAAATGGATCCACGCCAGACATACGGGATCTGCCCTCATCTTCTTCAGACAAAGTTTCTAAGTACAATGGCAAGGACTTCTGTCTAGAGCTCGCAAACTGTTTCACTTTCATGTCTCTCATTTCACCCGGCGGTGTTCCATTGTTAGAATGAGCTGCAATGTATTCTTTGAGGCGCTGAATCTTATGCTCGTGTCCGCTGCCTGACGGCAGGTAGTTGGCTGCTTCATCTAATGCTGAAGATGCCGTGCTTAAGTGACTGTCTCGCCTCACTGGAGGAGGCGGTCTTTGGTTATGAATGAATTCAGCATTTCCTTTGGTATTTCCGTTTAACCTGGGCGCCGTATCAAAGCCGGGGACAGCAGGATTTTCAAACCCTCCTTGTTCTTTTATTTCAGGCATTGGCATAACCTGAGATTCCATCTGGGCTCGCGATATTTTAGTGTACCAATCGCGCAAAAATCTCTCAGGCAAAAATCCCTCCGAAGCTCCAAACCCAAGACCCATCAACACACGTTCGGCATGGCTAGGTGTGTAAGGCTGGGTAAACATATATGGGTCAGGTGGCGACGCAGTACTTTCGAAACTTCCGCACTGTTTCAACTGGTTCGCTGGTAAAAAGGTAGCTAAGTTGGGGTGATGAGGTGGCACTACTGTGCTGCCTTGGGGAGATCCTCTTAGTGAACCGTTATCCATACTGAAAGACGACATTGAGGACAGATATGAAGCCCTACTGAATGAATCTGCACTTCTTTCTTTCGAGGAACTGCTAGTATCCTTAGATGAATGATATCCTTTAATGATACCACCTTTTTTCCCATGCACACCAGGTGGTTTATGATGCTTATATGACCCGCTTGTATCCTCCTCGTCGGGAATGATTAAGTCTCGTCTTCGCTTTTTTTCAGGAGTTACAGCCTGTTGAGGCGCTCCTGACTGTGCCTGCAACTGGCGACGTGGTGACGATTGTTCACTTTGTTTCAATTTCTCGAGCTTTGCTCGCAAAGCTGCACGTGATGACGGAGAGTTTGTATCAGCCAAGTGATCTCGGCTTTTCGGTGAACCTTGAGCCTGCTGATGTGGTGGTCCCCAAAAATGTTTGTCCATAGCCTTAGTGGAGGTGGCCGACGATACGGGCATGCCGTTGTCCCAATTCAACACCCGATGGAAAATTTTCTCAAGGTAAAGCTTGTCTGCAAGATCAAGATTACCATGAGCTCCGAGCAGTTCCATACTCTCCAGGAGCGTGTCAGTGATGGACGGGCGTTGGGCAGCGTTTTGCTGCTCCTGGTCTGCCCAAGGGCCATCGCCCACCAGGCCACTCGACTTTGAGGTTGAAGTGCTCGTTGTGGAGCTTTGGCGAGAGAAGAATCTCCTGGACGAAGATCCCCCATAATAGCCATTACCCCCAAGGCCCCCACCTCCTGATCTATCCCATGGTCGATGAGAAGTGCCCATGGAATCGGACGAGCTCTTGGAAAGACATAGTGACTCAACTTCTTCAAAGGTGGACGCCGATGATGCTATGCTCTGTGGACCTTTCCGAGCGGTCTTACTCCAGAAATCGTCATCCCACGAGAAGAGCTGGCTGTTTCGTTTCTGAAGGGATGAGTCTCCTGATCCGTTCAAGTAATTTCTGAGGTTATCCGCAGTTCGGTGACGCTGGAGACTGAAACAAGAAGATTTGAAAACATATGTTAACAATAATATTGATAATATCTAAAACAATGTACTAATAAAATAGAAAAACCATCACTGCTAACAACAACAACAACAACAACAACAACAACAACAACAACAACAACAACAACAACAACAGCAACAACAATAATAATAACTATAATAACAATAATCGTAGTATAGTAGATATTGCAGCAGTGATAGTAGTAATAGTAACAGTAGTAGTAGTAATAATAATAATAGTAGTAGTAGTAGTAATGGTAGTAGTAGTAGTAGTAATAGTAGTAGAAGTAGTAGTAGTAGTAGTAATAGTAGTAGTAGTAATAGTAGTAGTGGTGGTGGTGGTGGTAGTAGTAGTAGTAGTTAGGAAACTCTTTCTCGGAGATAGAGGCAACAAAAGATCTTCAGAGGAGGATGACCCCGTCTAGCAAGTTGTTTTGATAGTCATGACCCAAGTGTGGCACGACCCCTCAAGAGTGTAAGGAAGTCAAAGAAACCATTTGCAAGACACTGGTATCATGCTGTCGAGGATGCCACCGAATTATTTGCCTATGCACAACAACAGTTCCCACCGGTTTTTGCCTGCATGAGGTGTATAAGTATCGCTGCCAAGCAAGACCTGCTCGCAAGACCTATTGTTAGGAATGTGTTAAGATGTCAACAAGTGTCTATGATGCAGTTTTTGAGTTGGTTAGTACAGTACACTCTGCCTAATCGCAATTCTTCGGGAGCATGAAAGGTTGCGATTAAAACGAACTGCAATTTTCCACTAATAGCTAGTTTCCATCGAGAAAAATAACACTTTATTATGTGAAAAACATCTCGTTCTTACGTGAAAGTTTCGTATCTCCGGATTGCGTTTCAGCAGAGCTGACTGTAGTCCCTTCTCCTTTCACTTCCCTCCTCCCCAGCCTCCACACCTATTCTCTCCACACCTTTCTCCTCCCCTACTCTTGATAGGTAATCTGTCAACATCGATAAACTCAATGGATAAATGCCATATTTCTAACTGTAAACATAAATATCATTATTATACCTAGTCTTACTATTCAGATGAGCGTCCCTACTATGCCCAGGCTTGCTGTGTAGTGTACTCCTGCCTAAGCAGTATTTACGCAAAGCACTCTGCTCATTCACACGCTCATATACGTGCCTCGCTGTAGAGATTACGGAGAGGCGTATTTTATGTTTCCACTATGGTAGATTTAAACTTTAATTCCAGCACTCATGTGTAGATGGCGTTTTTCTTGTCTCGAATTTAGTTTCGCAAGCTTTCTCGCAACCAACAGGTTTTTCAAGTCAGTATCATATTGAAAACGCAATATCTATGTGTGTATGTGTGTCTGTGTATGCGTTTATGTGTGTGTGCGTGTATGTGTGTATATGTGTGTGTGTGTGTGTGTGTGTGTGTGTGTGTGTGTGTGTGTGTGTGTGTGTGTGTGTGTGTTTGCGCTGACGTAATCTATTCTGAAGACTACTACAGCGTATAAAACAAGCTACAGTCTAGTGTGTGAATGGTCAACAAAATAATGTTCTCCTCATTCAATCAGGAACCTCACCAAGGAAGGAATACATGCAGAATGAGAAGGAGCCCAAGGAAATATGCCGCAGGGTCACTCTAATGGCATTAATGGAGTGTACAAATAGTAACAGTGGGCTGGAATAAATTAAAAATCATCATCATCATGATGATCATTATAACCATCATCATCACCATCACAATCAACAAGAACAACAACAACAACACAACAACAACACCAGCAGCAACAACAACAACAACAACAACAACAACAACAACAACAACAACAACAACAACAAGCATGTGCGTATAATAATGACTTTCTCAGTATTACGGTCTGCAGTAGAATCAAATCAAATGTGAACTTCAAGCCTGTTCTAGTTTGTAACATCGAATATGCTTGATATACCCTGTCATTTATATGCATATGCCTGCTTCTGTAATAACGGTCGGTAAGGGATACGAACATGGAAATAAAAGTTCTTCAGGATAACTGATTTCGACGTTGCACCTGTACAACAGTAAATGGCAACACTATGAGTAACACGACACAGAGAATGTTTATGATACCTCCTTAAGGGGACGTGCGGCAGAACTAGGTGATTTTCATTAATAAAGGGAACTTTGTCATTTTGGGGTGAAAAATGGGTCACGTAGGGCCAGGAAGGAAGATAAACTGGGGTTTTTCGCAATTTCTTCCCTCCGTTGCTATGGAAACGCAAATTGTTTGGCCGCCATATTGGAAAATATGGATGACTTTTGCATAACTTTGAACCCTTCGATCTGGAGAACAATACATGGTAGGATGTTGGTTTTTTTCCATTTGAAAGATCACTTTATTTAAAATAGAATGTCACGGGCTTTTTTTGATTTCTTGGATAGTTTTTTTTTTTTATATTTTTTTTTAAAATGTCATAAAAAAACATTGAAAATTTTGAAAATTNTTTATGATATCTCCTTAAACGCCCTATGTTCAGTATCTCCATATCATTGGCAGCTTTTCCACTATGCAATCCTGACACTAATACTAGAGACATGCAAAGACACAAGTGGCACTGGAGAAGCTTTTAAAATAAACAATATTTGAAGATAATGTGAAAACCTTTAGCGACCTTACTTTTGATGCCACCGAGTTATTTTGCCTAGGCACTGCCGTGGCGATTCACCAAAACACCTCGTCCAGTGCCTACCGCCAATTTGTGGTTATCTTAACAATTAAACCAACTAAAAGTGAAGGAGACACAATTAAGCTTAACAAGTTCTGATTTTTGTTGGTTTCTACAAATGGTCAAATTAAGAATAATGGCTATGAATAAAACAATAAATGAATCCAGTTATGTGAATCATAATTACCGTACTCGTCCACAGAAATTTAATGTAATCAGATCAATATCCCTGCAATTTTACCAAGTTGTCTCAACACTAGTGCAGTATTTCCAGAGTGGTATCAATACTACTATCAAACTGCCACCCTATCTCGTAAAACACTTTAGGCAGTCTTTTTCTCAGCTCCCATCAATGCTGCTGGCAATGCCTCTGTTGCCACACCCAACGTGTACACATTAGCCTTAAGCATATTACAGTGAAAAAAACTATCCTATCGGGAGAACTCTTCAGCTGTACTGAGAAATACGGAGGGCAAGTTCGAACACAGATTCTTGTTCGCCGAATCCTTCACCTAAGATTCGGATTCGACAATTTCACTCTTCTAGTCTCAAACCCATGAAATTTCCGAATATGTAGTTAGTGAACGAATACACTTGAATTGGGGTCATTTTTTTTTCAAGCTTTTCACTGGATATTCCCTAAGTTCAGTTTATGTTGGGCGAATCCAAGATTCGACGATTCGAGATTCGTGTTCGCGAATCTGCAAATCTTGAACATTTTGCCCGTCTCTACTGAAAAGTAGTGAGAAGCCGCGTCGTGACACAAGGATCGATTTGCATGCCAATTACGAGTCTTTATTATCAGCCTGGCCCTGGGTTGGTTACCTTGGTCAAGATAATGCATGTAGTAGTGGTAGCTTAAGATAAGACTGATGAGGCAAAGCGGTGCAGCGGAAAACTGCCATTCGCCAGCCATTCAGTCTGGAAAGAGACTGAGAGAGGGGCATGAAAGGGGGAGGGAATAGAATGAATCATCACTTAGCCTATATGTGATGGTGGACGTAAAGGACAGGGAATAAGCTGCAAGCTTGCAGGTCACTCAAGAAGTCATAATTATTGATAATAATAATTTGCTTTTCTATAGCGCCCAATCCACTAGGCCAGCTTTAGGAGCTTAGACATTCTCTCAGATAAACACACAAACTAAGTTGAGAACAGTGCAATAAGTATACAAAACACAGAAACGCGCTTATTCGTCATGTACTCACACATATACATTCACACACATGCAAATAATATACGCACACACACTTACACACACACTTACACATACACACTAACATATACACACACACTTACACACACACACAATCACACACTTACACACACACGCTTACACATACACACACACATGAACACATGATGCTCGCGCCCGCTTATGTGCACTCAAGGAACAGGAGTCTCATGTCGAGGGAAGAAAAGGGGNGGGGGGGGGGGGTGCATAAGTTCCAGGCGTGGATT
The DNA here is from genome assembly GCA_033807755.1 of Ellobium chinense. Classification (NCBI taxonomy): domain Eukaryota; kingdom Metazoa; phylum Mollusca; class Gastropoda; order Ellobiida; family Ellobiidae; genus Ellobium; species Ellobium chinense. The sequence goes on along the minus strand of JAWQUT010000347.1, from coordinate 541,049 downwards.
CTACAGATTGTCTACAGAGACAGCCACCCTCCCCGCTCCACACCCAAGCCCAAGCGGAGACGCTAATTCAAAGATATCAACACCTACGGACACTTCGCACACACGTACGCACTCACAGTCATACGCGCTTACACACACACACACTCACGCGCACACACACACACACACACACACACACACACACACACACACACACACACACACACAAGTTGCAATTAAGCCAGTCATAGTCAGATATAAATAGTTCTTAAAAAAGATGTGTTTAAAGTGACAACAACAACAACAACAACAACAACAACAACAACAACAACAACAACAAGAAAGACAATGAGGGATTCTTCCACGAATTTCTAGAGAACAAGGATTTCTAAGACAATAAAGAAAGCACAGGCAGCTCGTGCCCTCCAAAGCTAGCCGTGCACCTACCCCTCCCTCTTCTCCTAACCCCAGACTTGATACTGTATATTGTTGGCAGCTAAGTATATTTTAGGGGAGCAAACAATGGCATACATAGTTATGTACAGAGCACAGCAAAACAATTAGTGCATAAAATTAATCACAATAAGGGCAACGGCGTTTGCTTCGCTATTTGTATTATTGGAAATAAAGTTCTTTAATATAATTTTTCAAGCTAAATTCAACCAGGAGGTCCGTATTTTCGACACCTTTAAGAAAAGCCTGACCTTTGCACTCGGGTGACAGGTAGCTAGTTTGAGGCTGAGGATGGGTTCGAAATTGATTTTGACAATTTCGATAACTCCGAGACTTTCGATACGTTCCATACCTCCGAGGCATTGGATATTTTCGGTACTTCCGACACGTTTAATACTTCCGATACAGTTAATTTGTCCCATACAGAATTCTTAAATAGCCAAAGTATCGTTACCCAAAAGAGACGATAATGCCTACCATAACCAAGAATCGCGATAACGCCAAGCTGAAGAAAGAGACATGAAGAAAATTGTGGGGAATTGTAGACAGACGGGTTGAACTCCTGGAATAGAAACTTCAACACGTACAGTATTAGCTGCCGTCAAACATGGTCTCACACACACACACACACACACACACACACACACACACACACACACACACACACACTTGTAAATTCAAGTGAAGCAGCATGGCCTGATGGTTGCAGCGCTATTCTCAAGATCTAAAGGTCGTGGGTTCCATTCCTGACACAGTCATGTTGTAAGTGCCATGGGAAGGCATTTCACTCAAATTTTCTTCAGTCCATCCGTCTGTAAAATGGGGTACCTGGCTATAGGCAGTGAAATATACTGTCAGAATGCTAGTGGTAAGCGCCTGGAAATGGCAGCGGCACTGTGTGCTCCTCAGGGAGCTGAAAAAGTCCCAGAGTGATCAGGTCTGCTGGGTAATAATAGTGTGAAGTCATGTTAGCAGGTATTATTCTGGATATGAGACCTATAAAAGGTATTATTATTATTATCATAACTATTATTACTATAAGTAACGTTAGGAGTTCTAAAACCAGGATTAAAAAGTCAATAATACTAATACATCTCCCGAGTTAAGTCTTATCACGGAATACCATTTCATCTACAAGTATCCCTGAAATCAATCCAGTAGGCTTCCACTAACCCGAATCGCACGGATGAGTCCATAGATTCGAGTCTGAAAGGTATTCCAGAATGTGAGGCTGTATCTTAGAAAGCTGACTGTTGCCAGTTTGTTTTTTCTTTATATAAATCAATATTCGAGGTTATCCACAGCGAGGCAAATGCATGCCAACATAAATGAGTAAAACGAACTTTTTTTTTTTATGTTTGCGCTGGCAGCATTTCACTAGATCTTTCCATTATTTTGCATTTCTTTCTCTAGATCCGTAGTAAACCTCAATTTTACTAGATCTAATGAAATATCACTAGTAATGGCAGTGCTGAGCGAGACAAACAAAAAAAAAAGAGCATGGCGGAAACAAATGGATTAGAAAAAGATGATGCTATTGTCAGTCTAGGTGTAAAACTAAACGTAGTTTACCCTCCAAATCTTCTCGTGACAAGTGTGCTTACCATGAGCTTTGAGTTCTCTTTTTCTCCCTTTTTGTCTTTCCTGCACAACAAAACATCGCATTCCAGTGAGCTTTGGAAAAAATAGCCCACTGGCAGTTATGATGCATGCATGGCCATCCGGGCATAGCAATAAAAAAAAAACCTCATTCAAACAACCATCACTTCCGCTTTCTACTTGTCGTTTGTAAGAGGATAACATTGGAGGCTTATGTGGTCTGTTACGTTGGCTTTTAATGGCAGATGCTCTCTTCCTGTCAGAAGCGAGATCTGTGGCTGTATGCATAATCCATACGTTAGTTAACGCAATGCGGTAACCACGGGAAACTCCCAAGTAGTGTTCACCGTGATTAACGCAATACGTTAATTAACGTATGGATTATGCATACGGCCACTGATGACGCAGTTACAGTACTACCCATAGTCACTGGCAACAAGACACGGCAAGAATAAATAAAGGAAGGATTGAATAAGGGGGCAGATTTTTTTACTTGAGATCAGCATCTATGGATAATATATATGTATACAGGTAGCCAGCTAGCCAGCCAACCAGCCAGCCAGCCAGACAGATAGATAGACAGACAGAGAGATAGGCATTCAATAGATAGATAGATAGATAGATAGATAGATAGATAGATAGATAGATAGATAGATAGATAGATAGATAGATAGATCAACTTAGTTTTATGATATCCCCAGACTCTGAGGTGGATCAGATTCTTATGCTCTGGATTACTTAAATTGCTTTCACTGTTTTAAGACTGAGCTACTTGACGGCAAGATGCGCTGTCAAAGTTTACGCCACTGAATTTTAATGTGATATTTCATGTACTACAGTGCCTGCTTGCTCTGCAGGCTATGCGTGTACGCCGCCCCTGCCACCTGCAACAAGACAAACCTAAAGAGAGAGTAGGCAATCATGTCCTCGGTGTTTCTTCCCAGACAACTAAGGGCGTTGACCATGGGGGAGGGGGGAAGCGAGGGGGTGGGCAATATGATTTACTAACCCTCACGTTTTGGAAGTGAGGAAGATGACAAGTATATTGTCTCAGACCCCCCTCCCCCCTCATCGGACGTTTCCAGATCGATAACTCACTCTCCAACCCCTCCTCCCTCCCCAAACCTACCGGATAGTCTGTCCCCATCTACGCCTAGGAACATCACGGTAGTATTTAAATCGCATACCACGAATGCAATTGATTCAAACATTGATTCCAACCGCAAACTTTAATGTCAACATCTTTTTCAAAATTTACTTTCCATATGCGGATCAGAATTTAGAGATAAAACACTCCAACGTAAACATTTATTAGCGTACAATAGGGAGACGCATGCTGGCGAATGCTTAACTAATCGTCGTCATGGCAACCAAAAAGGCTGTTATTCAGTGTGTCTTAACTCCGCACGTCTTGCTCGACATGGGTCGTGCGGCGCTGACTTTCCGAGATTAATTTTCAAGATGCGTTTGTTTGTAGAACGGCATGACATTATCTGGATATTTCTGAACTTTTATTTTAAAAGAAACTCACTTTGGCAATATCAAAGAATATACAGTTGCTTTGTGGAGATGATGCAGCTAGTGCTAGCGAAAGCCAGTTTGGATATGCGGTTAAAGAAAAAAAAAACGTCGACCAATTTCATCGTTGTCGGATCCGCTTTATTTCACAATGTTTCAATAAAAAGTTTATGTGCGGTCTTTATGAAGCAACAACAAACAGAAGCAAAATCCTCCAGATTGTGCTCGTTAATTATTTTCTTTGTAATCAGTGGTCGATTGTTTCTTAAGCAGATATGTATACAAGAACCGACCCACGTACACATCTGTATACACATACCAACATCCTCACACATATGCTCACGCTTACATAGATCCATATAATTATGGTGTTGCGACGTGCTGTTGTAAAGTATAGACAATGGCTTGCATTATCTAAAGGGAGGGTGTATAAGAATATTACATGACCACAACTGCACATCACCGGTTGAAAGCCACCTATTGAAACAGCGCAAAATGTTATACCAAGCTAGCGCTTTATTATCGTGTACCATACAAGACAGGGAAGAGGCATTTCCTTATGAAATTTAAATGTTACCCGGAGATGTATTTTAACACAGAATTCATGGCCAGAAGCAACAGGAATACGCCCTAAATGAAATTAATTGGAAGTCTGTTTTTATGGACATGTATGTAGATGCAGTGTTTTATCATCTTTATTTCCATCAAAGCCAACCCCACAGTACAAATGCATCCTGCTCAAAATCAAACAATTTTCCCGTTGATGAGCAGGGGGCAACTAAAAAAAAACCACAACCTTGCAGGAGTTTTGCCTCGCGGAAGAGGTACGTTTCAATGCAAGTAAACTTTGCGTTGTTTTGGTAGGCACTTTCGGTTTAACACTGCACCGTTGCGGTTTTAATGCTTTTACGCTACTTCTGCATTGTCTTCATCATTTTAGGTAGAATTCGAGCGCTTCTAGAACTTCTCAAGGGAGCTGAGTACAGCTTTTGAAATGATGCTTTGACATTAAGCTCGACATATTCCCATAACATGCAACTAGATCTTGAAGGCTGACATTTAAACTGATATTTAAAGGGCGGTCCGCCCGGAAGTAAAGGAAGAAAAAGAATGATAGGCATGCTGGGACAGTTTACTAATTAAATTCAACAGCACGCTTTATAGCGGTGTGCTTTTTTTCCGACTTTCACGAGTAAAGGATTTTATACTGCGTGGAAATTTTGCAGAGCTCTGATTTTTCTGTCCTTTCGAACGTTACAGTAGATTTCAAAACGGCTAAGATTTTGAAGTATGAAAGCATAATTATCAAGTCGAGACAATTTACACGGCTATTATAGGCAGGGCATGCCTACCGACCATAACGATCGGATAGCAAAGCTTCCAGAAATAATGATCTAGCTTTGTGTACTCATCAATTTCGCTTCTTGCTTCAAAGAGAATAGTCTGTAGGGGGGCGAGAAGTGAATTGGGGAAGCGTGCCAGGACATGCGGGGACGCGTGACAAAAGCCTGGGGAGAAATGGGATAGGAGTCCCAGAGAATGATTAGAAACGAGAAAACCCAAAAAGGTGTGACAGGGATTCTCGAGGGGGTTAGAGGAAGAAAGAAGTATGCGCTGATAGATATGATGGAAAAAAGGAAGCAAAGGAAAAAAGGAAGCAAAGGAAAAACAAATAAAACATGAAAAGACAGTCAGAAAAAAAATCCGCCCTACCCTTATGTTTCATAGATATTCTAACAGGTGTCTATAGAGAGATGCCCATTCAATAGAAAGATCTATGAAGAAGCATAGTCATATATCACATATATGTGATGTTGATGACCACTTTGTCAGTATTTGTTGTATTATTCTCCCTTTGGATCATTTCATAGCATTGACATGATCTCCTGTCTAAAAGGACTAGATTTTTCTAGCCCTACATCGTCAGTTGTATGGTGAGACTGTCAGACCCACCTTTGGTAGATGTATCATTTTGCTTTTAAAAGATCATCCTGTGTCCTTAATTTCAAACTGCATACAATAAAAAACGTTCAGAGGAAATGTTAAAAGTCTATGTGTTAAATGTCTTGTAATAAAAAGTCTTGTATTAAATGTTTCCAATTGCCTGAAGCAAACCTAACCTACTGGTATGATACAGCAACCCTCATCTTTCAAGTAATAGCTTCGACTCATTTAAAATTTGAAAGCGACTGGGAACAAAGCCCAAACACTTGCTTACGGCACAGTCATTCTTAATACAAATCAAATACAACGTGATTAGAGTCGTTATAACCGAGAAAGTATATACAAAGATGAGACAAAAAAATCGTGTATCTCTATTTGAGCAGTCGGTTGATTCTACTAAAAATATGACCGCGTTCGGGGCCGTGTCATCATTAAAACATTACCGTCCAAAAACTGAGAGCTTGGACATTGACGATTCCTTACCATCAATAGAACTACATTAGTGCATAGCGCTGAATGCACATCTAATAACGTTCAGTCTGCAGAGTTGATGTAATTCTTGGTCGTTAGTGCGCAAATTCTTAAATATCACGACACTGTGAAACGGTTAGTATGTAAAAAAAAAACGACACATTTATTATTATCTGCGGTGATGAATGAACACGGTTTCAGAGATGTTTGATACCTGCGAAAGGGACTGGTTCAATGATCTTTTTATTGACATGGCCTCCTGGGTCTAATACAATTTGTGCTTTTCAAGCCAAAGAACGGATAGGGGATTCAAATAGGTCATCCAATGAACTGGAATAAAGCTTCATGATATAAAGTACATAACACTGTTCAAGATCTAAACACTTCAGAAGATAAGCCTAAGCTCTATTTTGGCCTACTTTGACTTTCACATTCACGCTGTTCATTATAACTTTCAAAAGCAGGTAATATAGCATCATATTACCATCTCGGTATACACTTGCTGACGGTAAAATTGACGACACTTATTTACCCCCTACATGATGAAAAACGGCTTCATCATAAAATCATACAAAAAAAAAAATCAAAAGATAAAGTAAGTAGTTCTAATGTGCTCAAAGGAATTGGATTACATGTACTCTGCCGTCTCCAGTAGATCACGACTCACGATAATGTAATATCGTTAGTCATCACCGAACCACGATCTACTGTCACGACTGTGGCTCAGGGTCCTCATTCTGTAATCATTCATTTCTTGTTAAAACTGCGCACCGTTTCCTCTTTCAAGAACTCAGTTACTGGCATAGTCTTTGAGACAGCCCGGGGATCTCGCTACCTCTTTCCAACATTATAGTAAAATGTTATTGCAAAGTAGAAGTATAATGATAGCAAAAAAAAAGAGAACGTCTTGGAATACATATCATGAAGAGAATTCACATAATGGTAGCTAGAGATCACAATGCTGTTGAGTCGATATCGTTGGGTTTTTTTTTGTTTGTTGTGTCAGCACCATGATCCGAGACCGATTTCCTTAGCGTCCTTATTCCTCCTCCACCCAGAAAGAAAGTAATTATTGTTCTGCAAATAGCAGTATCTTGCGTTACGAAATAAAAAAAAAATATATCGCCCGTATCTTTGGTAGAAGAGGTAAAAAATTTCTGAATTAATATCGGAAATCGTGATACATTCAGCATTCACATAATCATGTGGTAGAGTTGGAGGTTAGTGAAGTCATAATATAAATTAATGCTTAACAGCCGGTAACTTCTAGGAAATGAGAAATGATGATAGACAAACCAATATCAAAGAAAGAGAGATTCATAAGTTGATTTTAACGTTGCTTGCAACAAGAGATCTGTGGCCGTATGCACAATCCATACATTAATGAACGTACTGCGTTAAGTACAGTGAAAACTATAAATGTGTTGGGAATTCCCTGCGATTACCTCAAGGCACTAACTAATGCAAGGATTACGCATAAGACAGTTAAAGAACAGAACCCAGTAACCGCACGTTGTCCACGGAGCTAAAGGCGAGAAGGTGGGAGAAGACAAAGTGTCAGACAACAAAACGTATCCACTCAGCAATATCATAAGAAATGGATAACGTGCATTTGTTTGCGTAAGACTTTCTTTTTTTCATAGAAAGATAAGGAGTCATAAACAGATTTCTCCTTAAACATTTTCCCCAGCGCTTAAATGTCACCCTCTTGTCGATGGTTTAACCAGAGTTCAAAGTCTCACTGTACTGATAAGGGATGTTAAACTCTCACTTAATCCAGACTAGTACAATCATACAAACACGCATTTAGAGCACTCACAGTTTCATTCTTTGTCATTGTTAAGATAAGAGATTCATAAAATCATTTAATATGTGCATTTTTTTATTATTGCAGAAAATTTTATTTACTCACATCTCGTGGCATTGGGTTGGTGTGGTCTACCCTTGGTATTTCCGAAACAAACAAGAACAGAAAGAGACGAGTCAACGACTTCCAATCTTATCACCTCCGCCGTCACAAAATAAATCAAGGAAATTGCAGAATTTCGCAGAAATCACACTTTGTAACTAATAGTAGTATGGACTAACACTGTCAGCATCACCAAGGGATGTCACTCTTCTTTCGTGAGGAGTGTCAGGCTTGTAACACGATATCCTGATAAAATCTAAGCTTTATGTCAAGCAGAAGGAACCGGATCACATTTACCAAGGCACGTCCGACGTGATGGTTTATAGATTTGTTCAAAGGACGAGACATGGATTTCTGTATTTCGTAAACGGTCAACTATGGCAGATGAATCTAGCTTTTCGTTGGCACGAGAAATATGTCAGACAGCGTACTTTGGCTCTTGAATTCAAGAAATAATTCACACAACACGACGTGCAATTTACCTGACACCAGCATCGACATTTTGCTTTCCAGTCCCAGTGCAAACACTACCCTAATCTAGTGTTGTACCTCCGTTTGTTAGTCCCACGGTTACCTCTTGTCCTTTGTCTTCGGCACAAAAACAAACAGAATATTTTATATTGTTCTAAAAAACCCCTGCTTCTAAAGGTTGACTGTGAATATAGATAGTTCACATCATGCCGTGTTTAAAGAACTGTCATCCCTTCTTCCGGGTGTTTATCGTAGATGATATATCCCAGCCAGCAGTCATTGGGAGCTATTTTCGTAACGTTCCTCCGAAACCACCACATCAATACTTTAAAGATACATCCTAATAGTTTTAGAGCAACAGGCGGGGAATAGAGGGCAGAGTTTTTGCACATGGCACAGAACTGAATTCAAGCTGAACCCGGAAACTGTGGCAGATTCCGTAGGCAATATCTTAGTGCTCTCCCCTTGTGCTTGACTTGGGGTGGTGGGCAGGGATAAGGGTAGGTTTATGGGAGAAAAAGCAAGTTTGAGACACTCTTTAGACATTATCATTGTCTAGGACCCTTCCCCCCCCCCNCCCCCCCCCCATGGGTGCTTTGTCTTCTCTTATTCTGCCCCTGACCTTAAACTAAGCTATAGATAGGGGTGCTTTTCCTTGAACCCTAGCCCTGCCTCCTACAGAAAGATAGAGAATGTGTGTGTATTTGCGTGTATGTGTGTGTGTGTGTGTGTGTGTGTGTGTGTGTGTGTGTGTGTGTGTGTGTGTGTAAGCGTGTGTGTCTATGTGTTCGTGTGTATCTTTGTGTCTATGTTAGCACGCGCATAATAATGTGTGTGTGTGTGGTGTGTGTATGAGTGTGTGTGTGTGTGTGTGTGTGTGTGTGAGTGTGTCTGTACGTTTGTGTGTGTGTGTGTGTGTGAGTGTGTCTGTGCGTTTGTGTGTGTGTGTGTGTGTGTGTGAGTTTGTGTGTGTATGTGTGTGTGTGTGTATGAGTGTGTCTGAATGTGTGTGAGAGAGAGAGAGAGAAAGAGAGAGAGAGCGAGAGAGAGGAAGAAACGTTTGATTTCTTGTCATTCCCATAAGTACAGGAAGGGTGAGAGTCAAGGACATAAAGATTTTGCCTACAGGGTCCCTCAGCACCATGAGACAGCGTGTTTAAGACAAAATCTACCACAGCAGATTTTAAACAACAACATTAACACAAAAAAAAACAGTAACGACGACGACAACAATAAATAATGAATCTTTGCTTGATCCCGCTCCATTGTTACCCCCCTCTCTCTCTCTTTCTCTCTCTCTCTCTCTTATCTCATTTTCTCCGTAAACACTTCCTCCTTTTCCTCTGCGAGGGCACCCTATCATTGCGGTGCCCTTGACCAGTGTCCATTTGATCCTTGCATAAAACTCTCTCATTGTGTAGGTCATTGGGTCAGGTATTTCAGATCACATATCTTGTCACTGTAGACTGAGCCAAGGGTAGATTTACCCTGCTACCCTCTGGGGCTTAAAATATGATGAAATTAATAGCTATAATAGAAGGCTGGTGTGGCGTGCGGGTTTACAAAGTCACAGCTTTCTTGGTCATCATTAAAAGGTGAACTGTTGATGCACTACAGTTTGATGAAGTTTGACTTAGACTACTTACGAGCTCTTATCATGTGGCGAACCTTAGATGGACCTTCTCAAACGACTGAAACATGTTATGTCAACGTGTGGCAAATCTGACTTTCAGAACAAACTCCATCATCGATTTCAGGTGTCTGTAAATAGTTTGCGACCGCAGTAGGGGAGGGAAGAGTAAAATGAGTGTATCTCAGCTTTATGCCACAGAACCCTGTGG
>JAWQUT010000347.1:512570-530765 GCA_033807755.1 Ellobium chinense | reverse complement strand
TGTGCGTTTGTGTGTGTGTGTGTGTGTGTGTGTGAGTTTGTGTGTGTATGTGTGTGTGTGTGTGTATGAGTGTGTCTGTATGTGTGTGAGAGAGAGAGAGAGAGAAAGAGAGAGAGAGCGAGAGAGAGGAAGAAACGTTTGATTTCTTGTCATTCCCATAAGTACAGGAAGGGTGAGAGTCAAGGGCATAAAGATTTTGCCTACAGGGTCCCTCAGCACCATGAGATAGCGTGTTTAAGACAAAATCTACCACAGCAGATTTTAAACAACAACATTAACACAAAAAAAAACAGTAACGACGACGACAACAATAAATAATGAATCTTTGCTTGATCCCGCTCCATTGTTACCCCCCTCTCTCTCTCTTTCTCTCTCTCTCTCTCTTATCTCATTTTCTCCGTAAACACTTCCTCCTTTTCCTCTGCGAGGGCACCCTATCATTGCGGTGCCCTTGACCAGTGTCCATTTGATCCTTGCATAAAACTCTCTCATTGTGTAGGTCATTGGGTCAGGTATTTCAGATCACATATCTTGTCACTGTAGACTGAGCCAAGGGTAGATTTACCCTGCTACCCTCTGGGGCTTAAAATATGATGAAATTAATAGCTATAATAGAAGGCTGGTGTGGCGTGCGGGTTTACAAAGTCACAGCTTTCTTGGTCATCATTAAAAGGTGAACTGTTGATGCACTACAGTTTGATGAAGTTTGACTTAGACTACTTACGAGCTCTTATCATGTGGCGAACCTTAGATGGACCTTCTCAAACGACTGAAACATGTTATGTCAACGTGTGGCAAATCTGACTTTCAGAACAAACTCCATCATCGATTTCAGGTGTCTGTAAATAGTTTGCGACCGCAGTAGGGGAGGGAAGAGTAAAATGAGTGTATCTCAGCTTTATGCCACAGAACCCTGTGGGAATTATCGCATGGATTTGGTAGGGTGGCCTGCATACTCAACATCAAAATCTGAACGCCAGGGCAAGGACATGTTAGTAGTATGTGTGGCAACTTTGTTCGTTTGAACCGCATGGTCCACGCTCAGAGTGAACATAAACTTCTGAATCAGCGAGTTCTAGAGTATAATTCGCGCGTACAGGGCACGCTTTGTGAGTACGATAACAATGTATCTAGTGTGAATAAGACAGGGTTTACAGAGCGCTGATTTCTTGGCATTGATTTGCAGGTGAATAAATTAAGTTAATGCAGGCAGTCACTGGAGAGTGTGGATGAGGGTGAGAAGACGAGAAATTGGGTGGGATGGGTTGGGAAGCATGTGAGTGGGTGAGTGAGTGAGTGAGTGAGTGAGTGAGTGCAAGCCAGTCAGCGAACAATTAGACCTAAAAAAAAAAAGAGTGAGATATTATTAAACTTAACAGATTGGTAGTCTGGGCCACACGTTCATCGCCAGATGTTGAACACTGACTCGTCAGCGCGTGAGGACAATGAATACAGGTGAGCTCTGGAATCTGTGGAAATAAGTATTGCTGGTAGCACTGGGCGTGGTCTCACAGCGACACACTATCTCTTCTTCTGAGATCGATAGCACCTCGACCTTTTCTACCCTGCCTATGTGTATGTGTCACTGTGTATTAGACGGTATGAAGGCAGATTAAATACGTACGACGGTATAGGCATGGACACATTGGTGCATAAGGGCGTTTGCGAGTATGAGCGCACACTTTCGTTGCAGTGCCTGTTCGCTTGTTGGCCTTCTAGTTTGTCTATGTGTACGACAGCACACACTTCATCGAACCGAGTATACTCATGTTCTCGAAAAACCACCACACTCACTTCTGACCGCTGGTAGTATCTAGACAACCAGAAGGCCCACAATGACACTAATTTATTAGGAAAGTGATGACTTTTAGACGATGGTGATAGTGATAGTGATGATGGCTGATTAACATGGAAACTCACCAAAAAAACATACACCGCATCGAAGCAAAAATTTCCAAATTACAGAAAAAAAACAACAACAAAAACACCATTCTCCTGCTGAAACTGTTCATGTTAGAAAGATCTGAACATCCGGGCAACCCACAGTGACACTGTGAGGAGGAGGAGGAGGAGGAGGAGGNGGGGGGGGGGGGAGGAGGAGGAGGAAGAGGAGGATGATAATGACGATAATGATTGAGAATTCAGCTGTCTTGGCAGGGTGAGTCGAATTTGCGATCACGTTCTGCCGTCTGCCATATGCAAAGGAGCGCCCAAGCAACATTCGGAAGGTGTAAGGTTCGATCCTTGGTTAGGCGGTTATTTTTTTTTCTTTGTTATTCTTTCATCTTCATTTCTTCATGTACAGGTTGATGTACTTATCTGCATTTAATTTGCCTAACTATCTCTTCCCTGCATTCTGCATTTTTCTTTTCAGCCAGTTTCCTTTATTAATCAATGATGATGATGACGACGACGATGATTACAATGATGATGATGATGACGGTAACGATGAAAATGTCATGGTCTTGTGGGGGGCGAGATAATTTTGACGAAATGCACTTTGTTCGTGAGTACCTTTCTAAAGGTGTTCAGTATAAAACTAATATACTACAACTCTTCACAAACTTTATTATAAACTGGCCCCATAAGATTTAAGTTAGTGAGGTCCAAATACTGTATAACATGAAAGGGTGAGTAAGTTTGTTACACGCATATTTCATGAGGGCGTGCGTGAGTGAGCGCATGAGTGTCTGTGTTTACTCGCTGTCGTATAAATCATCTCCTCCAACGGTAAATGCACAAGAGTTGTTAGTCGCAACGACCGGTCCATAAATTATGAATTGCCTCCGCGCCGGTATTACTGGTGGGGTGGGGTGGGGAGTTGATATAACACCGAGAGCTCTGTTGGACTTCTCCAGTAGTCTGGTAAAACCCAGCAGGTGTGTCTAAATGATTGTGTTTAACAAGGTGTTTCCAGATATTTTTGTTCGACGCAGGCAAAAATCTCCCAGACCTTCTGGGGTATTCCAGCTGACAAATAAAGGGGTTTTCAAACATTTTTCACTCAATCTACAGAAGGTGTATACCTCTGTTGTCTAATTTTGTGACTGAAATTGGTTGGTTTAAAAATTAAGATACTATACTTCAAAGGGGTTCATTTTTAAAAGACGATATAGCTCTCTATTTTTATGAGAACGGTCTTTTAATAATAACAATAATTTAAAAAAAACCAAACCATCCAGACTTTACACCATGGCCAGATAATTTACCTCAAACGACTCTACATTTACTTTTATTGAAGTTAGAATAGTTAACATCCTCTTATAATTGTAAACCTGGGGCAGCTTATAGTGTGTGTCTCGTGTCGCCATCTTAATAACTGAGGCAGATATTCGTGGTTTATTAAACTCGTCTATTTGAAACCACTACTGCAAATAAATAGCACTGGAAAGACGTCGGTGCTCTACTGAAAAAAAAAATGCCAAAAGTGAATATGCGGTCTTTTACCAAAGTGTATCTTCATAGAAAATAGAGGTCACATCAGTGGCGAGTGTAATCACCCGTACATCTCACAGATCAATAGCTGAGAGCAGAAAACAAACAGTTAATCTTTGCATACGTCTCAAATACGCCATTGATCCTCCTAGCATCGAGATTTGTAAGTTCTGATTTACTGACCCTAGGGACACGGTCACATGTAAACAAGGAGCAAACGTGCTTCTCAAATACACCTCAACCATTCATTTCAATGATAACATGAAAAACACAATTCATGGTCTGTCTCGACTGATTAAAACAATTCTGGACCTGTTGTAGTGTTTATTAGTGAAGCAATGAACTGTTACGGCGTTGAACTCAAGATCTAATGGTCGTATTATAAGTGCCTTGGTAAAGCATTTCATTCATATTTTCCCCAGTCGACCCATCTGTAAAATGGGTACCTGGCAATAAGGAGTGGAAGATATTGTCAAAAGCTAGCGATCAGTCTGTAAATGGCTGCTGCACTGTATGCTTCCCAGGGAGTGGAGAAAGTCTTAGAGAGAACAGACCAGCTGGGGTCATAATAATGTTAAGTCATGTGAGCGGGCATTAGCCTGGATATGACACTTATAAATCGCATCATTATTATTATCATCGTCGTCTGAATTAACTCATACGGTCCTGTTCTATTGCTCTCAGTGCTGTAAGTATGTTTGGACCTCCATTGTTGTGCCTACTACAGTCTGGGAACAAATTCTATTCTGTTCTTTGTGATGTTCAGCTCCACATAGTGCATATTTTCAGACTTAAAATAATGGTATCCCTCCTATCGTCCCTCGCTCTCTCCCTCCAGCGGCAAAGGAAAAAAAAACATAGGCTAACTGATAGCAGAGTCTGTCTCACCCATCGACCCGTTCAAAAGCTATCTTGGAAACTGGTTATGAAGCACACCAAAATAGACTGGATTGCGTTGGTTATTGATATTCGAGCCTTAAACCTCTAAATACTCAGGCGTGCCTGGTTCTATTTTAGTTATGACAAGGGGCGTTTTCTTCCATAAATGGATGTTGAATTTCGTAAAAATAGTGCAAGTGGTGACGTAAGGTGTCGCTTTCTGTAAAAATGTAAGTCGATGAAATAATAATATGGTACAGAATGCAAATGTTCTGTCGGGAAAAGGAGTCAAAGTTCGCCATTAAATGTTTACAATCTCAAGTTTNCAGGCCTTGCATGAATTCCCATTATGCCTTCAAATCCATGCTTCAAATTCTGAACATAAGGGACACTGGATGACCTTGCACAATATGTACTTAATTTCAAATTTAATTACTTCAGCAATTCAAATCTTATGGCAGCCGAAATTTGACACACATCAGCAAATAGATATTATTTGCTCAAGCTGCAAATTTCAAACATGTAGATCTAGATCCTGTTATTATCTGACAGCTGAAAAATCAGAAACACATGTCAGATAATGGCTTGCTCGGTGTTAGCTTAACCAATCGAGCCCTGAATTTTTTTTAAAAATATATTTTATGTAAATTTTAAGTTTGTTGTGGTGATAAAATTATCGCGCTCGATAAATGAAACTGAAATCAGTTATGGATCATATCTGTCTGTTAAGAGAATCAATAAAGGAGTCCATGTAATGTGACATTTCGTTTGCTTGTTAGAGCGAATTTTATTGTTGCTGTTTGTTTCATTTTGTGTGTGTATTTGTTTGTTTAAAGAGGGAGAGAAAGAGAGAGAAAAGAGAGAGAAAGAGAGAGAGAGAAAGAGAGAGGGGGGGGAGAGGGAGAGAGATCCTCAACAGGCAAACTGAATGATCCAGTGCTTTACAGTGTGAAAATCTATATCTACCTTTCATTTTTGTTTGTTTTACTGTCATGTTCTGTATCCACAGATAAAAGTAAGCACCTGCTTTTCACAAAGAATAAGGACCACATTCACAGTATTTTTTTCCCTCCAAATGAATCAAATTGGCCTTTGTACAGGGAAATCATAAGCATAATAATAAATAGTTCTTTCGTATATATTATGGATATATCGTTCAGGTTCTTGGCACCTATTAGGAGGGCAGATCACTCACATTGTACAACCCAATTAATCCGCTAATATATGAAATCCCTAATTAATTTTTTCCGGCCCTGCCAGACAGTGTCAGGATGTAGTAATAAGTAAAACCATCTGCGATCTAACTAGAACATGCAATTTTAAAGTTTCAGGTACAATTCGAGCCTTCTAGATAAAAAAATAAAGTGTGTAGGCCTATGTATAAGCACGCGGTCAAAACAAGTAAAATGAAAAATCGGTGACCTAATCAGAATTCGAGGTGACCTTTTTCAGAAGTGATTTGTAAAAAAAAATTGGGTTTTGACCCCCCCTCCCCTTTTTCTTGTACTTAAAATCGAGGAAAAGAAGTATTTTAACTTCCATGGGAGAGACTTTCCAAAATCACAGTGGTATTTGTTAAATAACACAAAATGTTATTAGTGTCAAAAGAAAAAAAAAACCAAAAACCAATAGGTTCCAAGAACCTTCAGTATGAACACCCGAGTCTAGTTTTGTTTCAGCAGTGTAAATAAAAATGTGCTCGCTCCCATCTTCAGGGTAATTTTATTTTTTTCAAAGTTAGTATATTGGCTAGGCAGCCCGATTGCAACTTAGGAAGTATTCTGGCAAGATTGTGCTTTATTACGGAGACAAAACATTTTATGAGTTATCTCCCTTCTCCAGGCTTTCTATCCCTAGTTTCTGTATAATAGTGCGAGTCACAGTTCGTGAGTCAACGTTTTTGCAAATCTCTATTAAACGGTTGGACTTGCAGGCATCAAATTTTGTATGGCCTCCTATCTCAATTGGGCTATTGAGAAAAGTATTTTGGGGGCACTACTGCACAAGAAGCGAAGAAAATTCCTTCTCAAAACTATATAAAATGTGCTCCTTCCATTGGAGATCGATCAAGCCACTGCACTGTTTTACAGCAGAGTCGTAATAGTCACAACACATTGATCTATCACGTGTTTTGTGTTTACACTGTTTACCGTATCTTCGCACATCATCTTCGTTTGCTTAATCGGAAGTTTTAGGCCTTCAGTATAATTATACCGAATGTTGGATAGTAACGTTTTCATTTACTTTGGCTGCACCGCTTTCTGGTTGACACTGTGGTGACCGTATGCTGATGGTTACACACGCGCAAATGAGGTCAGATGGACTGGGTTGGACTGTTTGTCCTGTCGAATAAATTTTGAAATATTTTTTTCCTTGCGGCCAGGAGCCCAGTACACAGAGCTTTTGCCTGTCCTAAGGCATTTGTTGCTTTCATGACCAGTATAGATTAAATTACAGCTGCACTATTTGGGGTCAGAGGTCAGGAAGAGATAGGGCATGCAAATAGGTAACCCTGCCTCTCTTGATGTAGTGTGAGGTCCCAACTGGGTTTTCATGGGGGTTGGTTCAAACTAGAGCCGGTGGTCCAAAAGTTTACTTGTCAACCCCAGTTCAAACACAGTCCCTTGTGTGTCTGTGATGCTCATCTGAAATATTTGTGAGTGGGAATGGCCAACGAAAATTAGGAGTGAGCTGAGAGCAGAAAGTCGTTAGTAGTAGGATATGGTAAAAATATTTGCGCCTGTCTAACCTGATGGCCTGATATCGCTGATACTGAATACTGTAAAATGTAACAAGAGAGGCAAATAACGGAACGCTCCTTGCATCCATTTCCAACCCCGTGAGACGCGAAAGTATACATTCCGGAGTCATTAACTCGTCTTGTTTCAGTATCTACTTTCAATAAGAAACGTTACATTCATAAACGACACACATCAAAACTATTCTTCATAACAAACATAATTACGGATCGACTAAATTTTAATGCTATTGCATATACCCCAAAGACGTTTTCCTTTACGTGGGACTGTGTCAATTTGTAAACTTTCGCTCAATGCGTACGATTCTGCACACCATGCTTAAACAAATAAGTGAAATCACCATTAAGCTCCTCGGAGCACTGTAAAACTCTACACATTATGGCTACACTCCCTGTTTTCGATTTTTATATAGTCTAGTATTTGAAAGAAAAAAAAATATTTTCCATGCAAATTTGGAAAAAAAAATATAAAATAGCGTAGACAAATTGAGATAGGAGGCCATACAAAATTTGATGCCTGTAAGACCAACCCTTTAAGAGATATTTGTAAGTATGCTGACTCACGAATTATAATGAATCGCACTATAACATTCACCGTCAGACTGCTCCCCTAGCTGAGTGGATTAGCTCAGTGTAGTGTTATGCTGACTCAAAATTTGAAGAAATACTGAGCCTTCACATAAAGCAGTTTAAACAAATAATCCCCCCTCCCCTTCCTGTTTTTTGTTTTGTTTTGTTTTTGTTTTTGGGTTTTGTTTTTTGTGTTTTTTGTAAGATGGATGAGAAACAGGTTGCTGGGCTTTGTCGAATACAAAAATCTTACCGTGTGATTTTCCAGCCAAAACTCCCTACGGAATAGACTGGCTGCCCGGGCAAAATACCCTCGTCAATTGTTTCTTGTTACTGATGCATGAGTTGCTCAGACAAGTATTAAAAATAAACAGCAGGGGTAGAAAGAAACTTTGGAGTAGGAGGAGAGGGTTTGAGTTTAATGAACATCCTGTGAGCAAATTGAAAGGTGTTAGAATCACGAAGAATATCATGCTCATACGTAGAAGATAGAGAGCGATTCAGGCAATAGGTATTTAAGGTTTAAATTGCTGTGAATATAGCGAATCTGTGGTATAGTTGTAGCACATTCAGATCTCCAAGCTAACAGATCATAGGTTCGATCCCTGGTAGGGACAAAACATTTTCTAGTGTTAACTGTTTTGGGACTTCCGTCTCAGAATTAATCTTTCACCATAAATTGTTTAAACCCATGATAACGCAGGTCCCATCATAATATGTAACAGGTAAAAACAATCATCAGATTGGGCTCATATTCCCCCCTTTCCTCTTTAATGATAAACAATAGAAGAATATGCATTTCAACCCGATTACAACCAGGAAGGCAGGAAGAAAAGGCGGGTGAGGAAGAAGTAAATCTTTATTATCGTGTACTGAGACGACCGTGCTATTGGAAAAGAGATGGAAGAGTGAAAACGATGGAAGAGGAGGAAGAGGAGGAAGAGGAGAAATATCATGAAGAGAGAAGATGCAGGTGATGAGAAAACGAGAGGAAATGAATGAGACAGGTTGCGCATGGTCATAGCATGCAACATTATGAACTCAACAACTTCAACAACGACAACAACCATAAAAACATCAAACACTAACAACGAAAACCACACTATCAAACACAGCGACAAAACATTATGACGACACTTTTCATGGATGGTCTCAGACTCATTCGGATCTTAAACACACTATGTTATAGAACACATCAATTCTGTCTAAAATGTCGTTCTAACAAATTAATCTATTATCTGTTTTCACTTTCTTAAACACTTACATGCGTCCTTTTCCTCTCCGGCCGTACATGACGTCACGATTATGTCAATAATCCACGTGGGAGTGACGTCAATGTTGTTGCACTCGGCACAGTCAGTGTTATAAATAGCACTGAAGATGATCCGCCATTTTCATTACGTTCTCGGTGTAACGATCAGTTCATTACGTCGATGTCGCTGTCCTCAATGATATTACATTGTTAACGTACTGACTGCCTTCAAAGCAGAGTTCAAATATAGTTCAACAAGTCAGGCGAAGATGCTTTCTAGCTGTCTTCGTAGAATGATGCTTTGGTCGGGGTATATCTATATGGAGATTGACGCTTTTGTAAGGATTTGTCCGTTTGAAGAATGACGCTGAATTATTTTAGGTGCCAGCATCAGTCAATTTTGTTTTTCTTTATGTTGGGTCCGCCAATCCACACAGAGGTACTATCTCAAGCATCAGTCCACAGTCCCCAACACGACTGAACATATCTAATGTAATGCATGTGCAACCAGAATACGAAGACCACTCCTCATGTCAACTAAATCAAAGCACTTCTCCAGTTTCTAAGGCAATCATCCTTAGGGCCTAAAGTATACAACACAGAGTATTACGTCATAAATATAAGATTTAATTTAGAAAGCACTGCTCCAACAAACACATCAAATGCTTGCTGACTGGGGATGTGGGAGGAGGACGAGGGTATCCGTGGCTTCATTTTCCTTTTTTTTTTTTTTTAAGTAAAGTTCACAAAGAAAACAAAAACTATTTTACTGGTTTTTTTGGTTGCTTTTTTTTTGTCTTAAGCATAAGAATCTCACCTAGAACAAACCAGACTTCTTTTATTGTTAAAGGAACAATTGTTCCTACTCCTTATCCATAAATAATTCAAACATCTTCGAGTTTACTTAGTACTGGGAAAGCAGTTCTCTCAAAGCTTAAAGATTCTAAACAGAGTTTCTCAGTGTTTTTGTCTTATTACAAATTCTTTAAAGTGGCCAGTAAGCATGCAATCAGTAAAACCCATCTCCGACTTTGCTTTGGCATGGTTCAAAGCATCCGTGGATGATGGAGAGAGCATGCGTAATAAAGAGATGCACAGAGAGACAATGAGGGTCTCCGTGGGAGGGCATTACATTATTATGCAATGTCGACCGATGATAACGAGGATACTGTTACCTTGTTTAACTTCTCCATGCTGAATGACAAAAGCTGTTACACACAGTAGAGTCTAGTAACCTTTTAAACATGAATATAACTAGATAAATAGAAAACAAAGCGTATAGCCGTATATATTATCATGCTGCACAGATATTACATTATTATGCTGCACAGATATTGCATTTTGTACGTAATCTTCACAAAAACAATGCTTATGCTTTTGGTGATCACTCTGATCACTTTGACACAAGTTTTGAGGATATATATATGTAAGAAAATATTATCTTTTCAATATCTAAATCTAAAGAACGTGCTCATTTAGATGTTCATTATCTCATTCACAAACTTCTGGCCCTAGCACAGCTTATAAGAAGTAGAAATGAATTACTACAGATGATGACATCTGGCAACACATTTAAAAAAAAACAACTAATATTGCATGCTATTAGCATTCTGAATCAATCAGTCACTACTTTGAATCAAAGACCAAATCAGTTGACAAGACAGTAATCAGTAACATTACTTTTCTCTTGGGCTTGAAGTTTTACGTGTTTTCAATCACTCTGTTCTCGCAATATATCCAAGATTTATTTTTCTGGTGTGGATGTAATTAACACACTTCTTATTAGTCTTCCAATGCCAATGTTTCTCTTAGAAGAGAAAAAATCTGTATCTTGTAGTTCATGTCCAAGATGCTTAACGAAAGCTAATTTCAACGTTCACTTCAGAAGAGATTTGGTAACTAGAATAATCCTTTTATTGATGACGCTTGGAACCGCGTATGCAGACTTTTGTATCCAACAGCTGGTCGCCTCGTGCTCGTAACATAAAGTATTAGCAAAGAGTCAATGAATTTTTCATAATACAGCATGCAACGCTCACAATTTAATGAGAACCAACTCGGAGTGTTGTATTCCACTGAGCAATAACCTCGCATATACCAAGTCAAAGAGACGAGAAAAGAAACAAAAAATCTGAGCTTTAAAGTCAATGAGAAGGCGAAGCAACGATCAAAATTATCAACCAATCCGAAATGTTAATGTCAGCGTATCTGCCGCTGAAGCCAGCGATGGCAAAAGAAACAGAGATCAATATGCGTGCACTGTGAAGTAAACAGTTTATCCAGCCTCGTAGCAAGCAATGTCGTAATTGCAGAGCCACCGATCAGAACGATTGAGCCGTCCGAGTTTCCGATCCGGATGTAACATATTGGAAGAATTAAGACAAAGAAGTGGTCCAGATAACACCGAAGTCAATTCATAACAAGATGTTGATCTGATCTTGTGACAAGGAAATACATTCAGTCATGATCTTGACTTATGGGCGCATGCTCCTACTGCCTATAATACAGTAAAAGCCCAATGTCAGGGTTCCCATTAGTAAACATTTTATAACCTAAGCATTGTAGAGTGTCGTTAGCTTCGAAATGAAACATGAATTCACGAATGCTATTGTATTACTAATGGTTATGTTCGTGTGGATACCACGTGACTTCCAACCTATCGCCAAGAGTGCTGTTCACAGTGCATACAGCGCAGCTTTCATACAACTATAAAGAAACCTATTTTGATACACCACAGTGATGCAAGCAAAGTCATCAGAAGAACGGCCAGTTTAATGATACACGAAGAAAAACCACTTTAATAATCAGTGAACAATGTCTCCACTCTTTTTCAATGTCCTTATGGTCTGATATTGCAATCTTTAGTGTCATCAGTTAACAGGCTACAAGCATAGCTTGACTGTTAGCTGGAAATATCGGACGAAGGTTTTGCAGAATGAAAACAATGTTTGTCACATATTTTCACATTCTACTATCTGCTCCATTCCCTCAGGGATGGCTTCATTTCTTAAATGAACACGATGTTACCCCGAGGATATTAAACCGTATTAAACTCATATCCTGGTTAATGTTTTATGACATGACAAAATATTCTCACAGACTTAAACTATTTCGACATTTTTCACAGATAATCATCATCCTGAAAAAAAAAGATGGCGGTCATACGTGACAGGAGATGTGCAACAAAGCTTTCACGAATCAAGTGAATTTAAAAAAAAAGAATTTGTTTTTATGCGTCAGCATTAATGATGACCTTAACTAGAAAGAGAATGAAATCACCTATAAAACCTATTAGCAGCTTCTTCGAACCATCTCTTTGTCTTAATTTTGTCAAATTGACAGAAGCATTTCCATGTGATAGGGTACAGAATCGGTCTGTGTCAACTCGCAGTGCCTTATCTCTTGCTGTTTGCTCACACTGTTTCAGCGCTCTAAGAGCGTTGTGTATCTGATGGAATTGTTCAAAGGAGTTATTTTCCACTTTGCCAAGGGCAATGAAAGTTCTCGATCCAGCAAATCAAATTATCGTAGCAATGCTGTCCTGAAAAGTGGTTGCTGGCAGCGTCGCTCTTGAACTTATTTATGATTGATTTCGAAATTTCTTGAAAGTTCGAAATGTCCTCACTGTTTTGCAAACGCTCTAATTTAAATGTTAGAGGTAGTTTATAATGAAATATGTCGACATAATAAGATGCTTTTGCGCATTATCTCGATCTGCAGTCAACAACCGTTCTCTGGTAAAATTATGATCCGTTACCTACAAGGATCTGCGATATATAATCATTATGATCAGTCAACTCACTAGCGACTCCAGCAGACAGTAAGTTCTCTCAAGAAATCTTCTGTTATAAACATCCTCTAAATATTTACACGTTATGTAATTCCATCTCTGGAATTGAATGGATATAATACGGTGATGAAGCTCATAAAAACTTTATTTTAAACTCGAAGTTTGGCCCTGCTCAGGTGTGTGTGTGTGTGTGTGTGTGTGTGTGTGTGTGTGTGTGTGTGTGTGTGTACCTAAGTGCACATGTAGGGGTTCTTTAAAAAAATCCACAGAAAAACAGCCCACTCGGCAGGTGGAAATGCAACGCAGTGAACTGCAATAATATAACCCCGATAATATGCTCTCTTGCGTGGACAAAATGTGCTTTATAATGAAATATACATTATAATTATTAAGGTCCACCTGAATGATGAAATGACGGGATTATTTTCATTGTCTATAGGCACTATAGGCCATCTATTCTTCTGTTTCATGTTTGCTCATGTGTACTTACAGTACCTGAGCTAAATAAACTTATTGTTATTGTTGTTAGTGTTATTGAATCCGTGCATGCGAAATTCATTCTTAACAACCTGTTATACTTTACAAATGAGTAGTTAATATCAAGGTTCCACTGTCTAGATCATTACAAGGATGACGTGTTTCTCTTCCTCTCAGAATATCAGCTCTTCTCCACCTGAGCACTGTGTGATTTGCAAAGGCCATCAGTCACTTAGGTCTCCTATTATCAGCAGGATGTGTTCCTGCCGGTCACATGTAAAAATGTTATCGATTTCCTGGTCCAGTGGTAGTTGTTGTTGTTAATGCCCTGTCCTTGATGTCGCCCACAGAATCAACAAGATAGCTGTGGTCATGCAGAGTTAACAAGAGACACGCAGTCCTTTTTAGTGGGTCTTAGATTGCATCAAACACGCCATGCTGGACAAACGATAATGTAAAGTCGCATGAGCGAGCAAAACCTGGATAACAGACTTACAAGCTTTACTATTCTCTTTATCACTATTACCATTAAAGATGATCCGGTTGATGGAAATTCGCGTTATCGAAACATATCCTTTTTCGAATGTTTTTTTATTATTATTGTTATTAATATAGATAACAGAGACTGCACTTTCGATTTAAACATCGGTGGATGATAACAACTTTTTACATGCCCCTGATGAGTTGGAGTAAAACGGATTTGGGTCTGTTATATTAATATTGCCGCTTTGCTTTTAGGGCACTTCCATAGTTCCTGATCTTACCAAGACACAGGAACGAATGTCAGGCAAGAAGTCACCATCAGCTTAAGATCCAACAGCAACCTTTTAACGGTTGTGAGCCTATTAGATATTTTTAGCTCCATCACGTGACCTAGGAAATCTTGCTCACACGCTGGCTTGTTTACATGCTCTGCTTATGTATGACTACTCGTCATTTATCAAAATATCCTAGCAATCCCTAGATCACGTGGTATAACTGACCCGTCTGAAAATACCTCATTACGATAATTTTCCATACATCGTGGACAGAAACAGAGAGGCTGGCGAGAGACTGCTGGATGACGGAGAAGGAGGTAAGGTAAAATAAAATAGACCCTTACCCCACTATTGCAGTTTTTCGATGCCTGAGCATTTATCATGTCTGTATCACAGTGAACTAATTCTTTACGTTAAGTACCATTACAAAAAGAGCCAATTGTCCTAAGATATCCTATACCTGTTTCACAAGCCTGAATAACAATTATGAACGTATGATTGGATCTACCACTGTCCATTTATCGGTCAGGGGTAAACCTGTTGATGAAATTATTTAACTGTCCAAGTTTTTTAAAGTCAGATAATACTGTTGTGTCATGGTATGCTTCATACAGTTCTCAGTCCTCACAGCGTCAAGTAGCGAGATTGATAACTGGAGATATATCATATAAATTTGCGCTGTTTTCACTTACACACCAGCATTTCACTTTAGCAGTCCCAGAGACAATGTCCGAGCAGAAGTCACTGGAAATAAGAGCGGTGTGAACAAAATTGTTCCAGTACTGTGCCAAACGGAGGCTATCGATCTTGATTACGAGCTTGTTTAACGTCAAAACATCGTTGCCCCTGTGCTGTAAACGACGTTTTAAACACCTTCTAATTAATCACCGTGTACGCTGTAGTGTTGCATCACTTTCGTCCATTAACGGGTGACATTCTGGACAGAGTGAAACCTGTGTCTCACGGTGACCGGTCGAAGATGGCCCACTGGCTCTCACGGAAACTAGGGTTGTGCTTTAGTCGATATCGAACATCTTAATACTGGTCCTCAGCGCAATTATTCACTTCCAAAAGCTAAGTTAGTGGAAACTGTCGGTCGGCACCACCATTTTGACAGGTATCACCTAATTTATGATCCAAAATTTTTATTTTAGACCCGACATTCACCACAAACATCGATGTCCATGTCTCTAGATATTGCTAAAACTTTGTGCTTTTGCCAAAGAAAACTCCGACAGGATTTACCTCAGTAGGCCGTCCTTTCAAACCCCCAGCGTAAACTTAATTTCATCCTTGACCTAGATGATTAAACCCTCTTTCGTAATCATAGCGTCGTAGTATAAAGCATGAGAACAGGATCGTGAATATTCATGTTAATGGCTATTTGAAAATATTGAGCACAGTACCACCCTTAGCTCCACGGTCACGCTCTGGGCACACTGGGTTATTTTAGTAAACTACATGCAGCTACCGGCCAAAGCACATCTAAGCGTTCATCAGCAGCCCCATTCACGATATATTCACGATAACGGGAAACCATTATGTTCATGAAAGCGTTCAGGGCGAAAAGCTATTATCAACAATCACCACACATAGATCTAGAGCGTTTTTTTCCTCTATTAGCTGCTGATGTTACATTTATTGTGGAATCTTGGTGCTGCTCCGACCTCATTAGAAAATGTGAATTTATTATGAACTGAATCATCAAAACAATGAGACAAAACATTGTAACCTTTCTACTAACGCTTATTGTCTCAGAATATCTTTCTACTAAACTAACCACATCAATGACGTCATATTTCAAGACGATATGACCGCAAAAAGGTTAATGTTTAAACCAAAACTTGAACATCTGCTTTTCCGGAAATGGACAATAAGAAAACATTTCCTAAGCACTTGTATAACATGCCTTTGAGGGAAGTATTTATTTCGCTTCGCACCACTGATATTAAACTGTATCAGGTCTGGAACTAGTCTTAAGATAACCATACAGTCACAGACAATGCTTAACAAGATTGTGAAAGAGAGCTAAAGTGTCCATCCGTGAACAAAGACCCCCAAAAAACTGCCGTGAAACAACATATACAGGCAAAGACACTTTTCCGAGAGGTTGGCGTGCAAGCCGGAGCGGCTTAGCATTCCCCATAATGCGCTAAACATTTACTTTTAGCACTGGGTGGACACTGGTTCAAATCGCAAAATCCTCGAGCTATTGTTGAAAAAGGAGGACGGCCTGATATATAAATGACACAAGAGGAACTAAAGTCTGATGTATGGTGGTAAAACAAAACCTAGGCCTACCATTGCACTTTATTTTCGGTGGCTCAACATGCTTGTACGAGTATCGTAGTAAACTGAATCTTATCATTAAGTATCACTCCAGAAGAGGAGAGGCATCAATGTTCATGGCTTGTTGGTGTAACGCGTAGTAAGTTACAACATCCAAGTATTGGAGCAACCAAACAAATGGCAGTCGAGTCCATAAGGACAGTAAATAATAATACCCGCAGACGGCAATTGGCTACTTCTAGCTTCAGGAAATTAATTCGTCTCAGGTGGCTGGTAGGTACTTAGATTCACTAATGGTATATTTTCCACAGATAGATTAGCACGTTGGGCGGGCTGCTAATACAAAACTGTAATGACTAAATGGACGATACCGAGTAGCGGTCGTCGACAAATACTCGAATTTCAAATAAACGATATAATCAGTGGATCCAATAGCTCTGCTTAAAAATTGATTCTCCTGGTCAACACTTAAAAAAAAAAATCAATATTCATCACAAGTATCATTCCAAAAAGGAAAACACACCAACATTCTTCAAGAATTGTTAGTATGACACTCCGTATACCAAAGTTCATACTGTCATCTTCCACCATCAGCACTGGACTCCGGAAAGAAGTAAAGCTGCTCTGTGAATGCAACGAAAATATTAAACAACCTAACAACACTGCTCGGTAATCACATTGCTGACCAAGACCAATCAAACTTAGTGCCCACCACTAACCAACCCACGGGGATTACCTGTGAGCGGCATTAGTAACAGGCATCTCAGTAATGAGGGATTGTGTATGCAGACCCAAGGACACGCGCTGTTAGTGCCTACATACGGAAACAACAGAGCGTCCAGTCACAGGTATGTGGTGTCTTCAAAGCTAATTTATTGGTTCTCTACGGTCAAAACAAGATGCTTTGCTCGAAACTACATCTAGATGCAACATTCCCCGAAACAATTCAAAACACTGTACAGTTTGTCAAACCATACGCTGTTCATGAAATACCTTGTGCCCAGTAAGAAGTTTTCCTGAAATAAAATATGTGAAATATAAACACCAAAGTATTCGCCCAAATCATAATCAATATTTCTTTGTCTACAACGATCAGAATTTACGTTT
Source organism: Ellobium chinense (assembly GCA_033807755.1). Classification (NCBI taxonomy): domain Eukaryota; kingdom Metazoa; phylum Mollusca; class Gastropoda; order Ellobiida; family Ellobiidae; genus Ellobium; species Ellobium chinense. Next base: position 513,450 of record JAWQUT010000347.1, on the reverse strand, counting down.
TTGATCTATGTAGACCTGAACAGTTCTCCTGAAAGGATGTTGATTATCTATCTGTCTCTTCATTTTGTCTGAAAGCCCTTATGTCTACTGCTGTGTCAAATGTTAGCTATTCTTCCGTATTTTATAACCACTATAACAAAGGAAAATACGGATCAGCATCTAAATTAGAACATGGGAGGAAATGGGAACGGAACAAAAATAAATTCTAGCGTCATTCTGAGAAATCCTAGAAGTTGGAAGCCGCAGAGCAAAAAATAATGAAAATGATTTCCGTGTCCTGTTATCGAACAGGATAAAAGAGTTTCTTGTTGTTTGGCATAAAAATAGCCTAAGCTATTCAGTGTTTATATGTTGGCATTTTCAAAAAGTAATAAACAATCTGACATCGATTCAAAAACACGCGTCGTCACAATTGACGTTTATGGACAGACTCTATGTTAAGGAAATGCAACCCCCCACCCCCTCCATTCCGCCCACATTACCCCCGCCCCACAAATCCAGAACTATGATAGGTTCACTGCACATTCATATCATAAATGTAGTATGAACATATCATGTGCCTTGACATATACGATAAAGGCTGTTTTGTGCCATATAATCCGATTATGACAGTCCGAAAATCTTTCGCCCGTGGCAGTGATTGCGCTTCGAAAATAACAGGTTCGACATATATGTATATATAAATGGAGATATATATATATGGATACATCTGCATTACTCTGAGATATTGTCAAATATGTCTTCACGAATCGTTGCCTTTCTCTGTACGTAACAAATTAATACGTCAAAAAGATGAATCAGATATTTTTTGTTCTGTCACGTGACCAATGCATTGTCGCTCACATTGGCTGCTTACCAATCATCAAAAGCACCCCCCCCC
>JAWQUT010000347.1:496309-511972 GCA_033807755.1 Ellobium chinense | reverse complement strand
TTTTCATTAAAAACTTTTAAAAATCTCAAATGCCACTCTGGAAAACATGTCATGTTAAGAATACTGGACTCACTTAAGAAACCTGTCCCATCTCAGCTAATGGATCTTATGTCCTACAGCTCCTCTAAGTGCAGGACTGTTATGTGATATTTCATTGTACACGTCATTAATAATTTCCACAGAGAGAAGCGTAGGAATATTACGCAGCTTCATTCAGCTGGATTAGTTCACTTTACGGCATCATCCTCTTGCATTAATTTAGTACTGCTGATCTACTTTGTGACAAATTAGAACAACAAATTCCCATTACATGTCTCCATTCTGTCTAGTAATGCCAACTCTGACCTACCTCGTAACCTAAGAAGTAATAGTAATTATGATAATAATAATAATTACACCAATTAGCAAACTTTGTCCTGCTCAGTGATGTGATGATTGATTTGCTCAGTGATGCCCGAGATAATAGTGTTAATTGTCATGAAGTTTACAGGTCTTATATCCAGGTTAATATCCGCTGATACGATCACACATTATTATGAACTCAGCAGCCCTTATCATTCAGTGGTTTTCTCAGCTTCCTTGGAAGCCTGTTGTGTCGTGACCATAAGCAGACTCTGACCACTAAGATTCTGAAACTATTTTTCACCGCCAATAATCAAGTACCCATTTCACCAGACAGATGGGCTCAGGAAAGTGGGAATGAGATACCATCCTAAGTCCCTACACCAGTACCATAGCAGAAATCAAACTCACGACATATAGATCCTGAACCGTAACTATTCGACACACTGCTCCAATGCCTTCGCAAATGCTGGTACAAGCCATGATACGAGCTGCTCACGAAATAAGAATTTCGTCAGCAACAAAACTGGATCACCTCCGTAGTCAAGGAATTGTCATTGCCTACCATCTATCGTAATGCCCCGATTGTCCACTTCAACATTAGCAGCACATTAAAGATCTGCTCCCTGTAAGCCTAACGACGGTTAACCGGAAGTGACGCCGGAAGTCTGTGAGACATGGGTAATTATGGCTGCTCACACAGAACAGAGCTCGGAGTCCATGAGAGATTACGCCGCTTGCTACATCGTCAAGGAAAAAAGCAAAAGATAAAAGCTAATGTCCAGCTGCGAGGCTTGTAAGTAGGGCACAGTATCGACTGGGATCCTCCGGAATGTTAAGTCTTATTTAGAGATCTAAGTAGACCATCGGCATTAACCAAGGCATTTCACTGGCCTGGGTGAATATAGTTCTTGATGATAATATATTTTCACTCCACAGTGCGAACTATTTTGAACTAATGTGCTCGGACACAGTGTGATCTGGAATTCTTCTGAGTACAAGTTTCACTTAGTGATCTAAGTAGATCATCGACAAACTCCGAAATATCTTACCGTTCTTGGTAAAGAGCATTCTTGATGGTAATATATATTTACTCCACCTTGAGGAATAACTTGAACCAATGTGCTCAGACACATTATAGTCTGGAATTTTTCTACGTACAAGCCTTACCTAGTAATCTAAGACGGTAATCGACTTATACCGAAACCCCTTATTGCCCTTCGTGAACAGCGTTTCTGTTGATAGTATAATATGTTTTCATTCCACAGTTCCGACTAACCTCAACTAATGTTCTCGGACACAATGTGGTCTAGAATTTTTCTTGAGTACAAGCCTTACTTAATGATGTCAGTAATTAATTGACTTCCACCGAAATCTTTTATTGCCCTTCGTGAACAGCGTTCCTGATGATAATATAATATGTTTTCATTCCACAGTTCCGACTAACCTCACCTAATGTTCTCGGACACAATGTGGTCTAGAATTTTTCTTGAGTGCAAGCCTTACTTAATGATGTCAGTAGGTAATTGACTTCCACCGAAATCTCTCATTGCCCTTCGTGAACAGCATTCCTGATGATAATAATATATGATATATGTTTTCATTCCACAGTGCGGACAAACTTAACCATTATGTGCGGAGGTCACTGTTTGGTTCTATATTAACATTGCTCTATGACCTGAATGCTGTATCAATCAATAACATCTGCTAAAGTCACCGGCCTGCGCATATTATCAGTACCGAAGAACATCAGTATCAGAAATGACGTCATTGCTCGATAATGTCATCAAGGTTTTCAAACAACAATTAACACAAGTTTGTCTGACGTCATTCTTCCTGGTGTTTCCTGGTCTCCCATTAGCCACAAATTTCGCGGGTAAAAAAATCTGGCCTCTAGACAGGGTTGACACTTTTTCTGCACGTTTCCTATATTTCTCTACCTGAAAATGCTTCCTGACATTTTGAACTCATTAAAATGGTATCTTAGTTTCTTGGGGTCAGAACTTCATTCTTTTGTGTAACAGTAGTATGTCACGTACACAAATGACGTCACTGTAATGAAAGGCATCATTTGTGATGATTAAATGCTCACCACGAATTATACTATCTCTCTACATAGATGTCAGCAAGTACAACGAAAATATTTTTCCCGGTCAAATGAAACATCCAGTCCTTTCATAGATGGTAAGCTCAACTCTTAAAACACCAGGATGTTCTGTGAGTATATCTAGGCCTGACAGCCTCCCTCTCGGTAGAAAACCAATTAGATCTACTGAAAGACCAAAATTACCTTACTCTGCCGAGATGTCCTGACATGCTTTAACGCTAAATCAATATCCAGAAAGACTTGTATGATTATTAGGCGGGCGAGGCCAGAGCCTCGGCTAAATATTCAGTTACTCAATGAACACACATTGTCTAGAACTAGTCATAAATAGATACCAGACACTAAAACAGCAAAGGATTATTTTGCAATAGAGACAATATTGTAAACTGTGGTCATGTTGGGTTTTTTTTTTTAGTGATACCAAATACATAGCGTGATTTGCCATTCAAAACACTGGCTAACAAATGTAAAGAAGTCGCCTTGATGGACGTAAGAGATCATGTACTATATGGTCCATTAGTTGATATGATAGATATTATTTTTTTAAAAATCGACAGCGACCATGACATACATTAGGAATAACTGGATTTTATTCTTTAATTCCTCGTAGTTAGTGTATTGAACTAATGTTTTTGGCCTACAGCCAAATAAAGACCTTGAAATGAATTGAATATATTCTGCTGAACTTTTACATAATGTTGAAACCAAAGTTTGAGAAAGGGTAGTCTCCTTGCATCTACATGTCTATGTACAGATAGGATGAAAGCTGTTCACAGAACGCCCATCATTGACATCATTAATATAACCAAACACTAAACACAATTTGAAGCTGATCTTATAGCACAAGAACAGGGATGACGGTGCGATAACAACAGCAGCTGTTGAAATTTTCAGGATTAGCGGCAATATCCATCCGTTAACCCTATAAGACCCAAGAGTAAACATACTGTTAGAAAACAGTACTTTCCTGTATACTAAGTGAAAACTGCATTGCCAAATACAATTTTAGAGATAAAATGTAACATTTAAGTTAAGTATCATTATGTGATCAAAGATACCATAATATGAGGTGGCTGGTTCTGTGAGGAATCCCATAATTCGTAATATAATAAATTCACCTAGCTCAGTACCAAATATGGAACCATTGGTCCTAAAGGGTTAGTATGTGCCAGATTTCACCTAAATAGATATAATAAGACCTGAATTATTCAAGTTGTTTGACTTTGAAATTAAATAGACTGAGGGTTTTACTTTTTTTTTTTTAGTTTGGCCACCTGAGTGTATCGCGTCTACCACACAAAACTGGCCCGTCGTCCGAAAACTTGATTGAGCATCTCTGTGGTAGACAATGGCCATTCCAAAAGGCTTGAAATAGCTTTTCACGTGATTAAACTAGGCAAGTCGAAACACACGTTTTTATTTCGTTAGCAGCTTTATTGTTCAATTACAAGAATTGTTTACCAATAACTCGAAGCATTACCCAGTCATTCACGTTCGGATCTTCACTGTAAGGCCATAGCAAAACAGGATTATTTTTTTTCCTGGTTGGCTGATTCGGGAAGATTCAACTAACATGTAACTTTGTAGTCTGTCCTTTCCTGCAGGTCGGTGAGATTGGAAACATAGGTGATTACACAGTCATTATGGGTTGGTTTCTTTCTAAATTATGTATGGTGTTTTCAGCACAGATCTGCTTATGATAATGTAACACTCTATGTTCACACTTAAAAGATATGCTTACGACATCGATTTGGGCACATTCCTGGGTACAGTAGAACCTCACATCCTCGAATCTCTCGGTCACTCCTCGTAAATCTCCATTCTTTTTTCCTAATGAGAACTTGCACATTAACGATGGGATCTCTTACCATCGTAAGAATACACTAACTCTGCATGCTGAAAGCTGCTAAGAGTGCATTCAGGCCAATGCACATAATTATATAATTCCTACCATGGTAGAGATCCCATCGTTAATGCCCAAACTCTCACATACTATAAGATTTATTTCGTGAACTCAGCTTCAACCCGAACTGGTATTTCTGAGCCCGTACCCTGAAATTCGAGTTCCTGAGGCTCTACTGCATTTCATTCTATTGTTGTGATTCGTTTGAGGAGGTCTATACCGTCGACCGTGGTTGATATCACACAATGAAGGAACAATAATTTTGAAGGATAACATAATACTGGATTACAAGGAAGGCATTTTTTGGGGGGTCTCTACCGGCATTGTAATACTGCGATCTCGGTAAAATCCGACGGTATCCCTATATGCACGAACCACAAGGAGTCCAAATCACTGTCGTGTCATGGAGTGATTGTACACGATGAAGAAAAAAACGACAATGCGTGATACCCTCAACACACATACAGAATAAACGTCAGTTATGGGGCTGCAGTAAACTGAGCCTTTCATCTTTGCAGACAACATAAATCATCTTCATATTTTTTAAGCTTATATTATGAATACACTTTCACGTATTATGGTTGTAACTGGAGGCAAAGCCACGTCTTTTCAATCCGTAGTAACAACAACGCTTTCGTCAAGAAAACAACAAAACACGTTTGAAATCAACGCTCTTGTTTCAATAGTGGCCTTAACACTGTCACACCTTTTTTCAGTATACTTCTTGTGACACACTTTTCAGCTTCGATTTTCTTTGGTTTTTCACAAATTATTCTTTAATTTAAATAGAAAAACTATAAATAAATCCTTCCTTATCCTATGATAACCTAGCTTTCACGATAAAAGTATTTTGATGCTAGAAACTGTGCTATTTAAAAGCTCCTATTTTTACCACCACAAGGCACGGCACAAATACCAGAGTGCGAACCAGGATGCCAAACTATCGTGACATACCAAACACTATGAAAAGTACCATCAAGTGACTACTTCTCCTTGCCAAAGACACAAGATAGATTTGCTGCCAGAAATGAGGATGAAAGAACCAGTTTTCTCTCTACGCCATAATTAGCCTTACAAAATTCCTGGTTTCGCCATCACGCCTTTCTACTTGGCTAAAGATTTTCTCATTTCTTGATTTCGCAAGGCAGCAGCAGTAAGCTAGGGGGACTTCGCGAAGCGTGGCATCTACCATCATTGTGCCGTGCCTTCATCGACTTGATCATTGTCTTTCAAGACAACTAGTTCTCTGTTGTAGTGCCCTGTTTACAATCAACATTCTATTGATTGACTAAGAGCCGTGAGATGAGAAAATAGATTCAGTGAAGTACACCCAGAGTGCCTGTATTATGTATTGTCATCCTGGTAATCACGTGTAGTCGTTGTTTAAGAAAACAAACCAGTAAAGCACAGTGACCACAGAGGTTCATAAAAATAGAGCGCAATGATGAACCATTCCTTACGACTATAGTTCAACTGATGTTAACGACAACTTACAGGTTCTGTTGATAGTGACCTCCTTCCAATTCCTCCTACTCCCAAAATTCTAATGAACATCTTCCGTAATTACTAGTGGCGTACAGTGAACTGGAGAATAAAATGTTTAGAAAATAGACAGCTTTTATTTTACTGTTCGGAGTTTTTTTTAAAGGAGCACTATAGCATGGCTGACGTTCAGATAGGCATTTTCCTGATAAACTATCAAATTTCATGTTACAAACTGGAATTTGATGTGAATTTTACAACTAATTCACAAGGTCAATATGATTATAATACCAGGAAACGCCATCTAATGCGCATGCCTATCCCTGCCACACCGGTCTGTATGAGATCAGAACTTGAGAGTAACAGCTCTCTAATGACAGATGCGAATTTAAAACGCTCACAGTAAACCATGCTCATAATTTTATTTTCTTGATTTAGTAAGGACGTGAAAATGAATCACGCCCTACAGGCCTATATAATAACAAACTTACACTCTCTAAAGTATGAAACACACAAAATATAAATCGTCTTCAAGAAAAGTCAGGCAAACGACCTAAATTCACCAGTTTTCTGGTGCTAAAATGCAAACATACAACATTACCGATCATTAAGTTCCCGCGAGTAATTCCCCATTTCCAAACTCAAGTAATAACTGTATTTTTTATCCGAACTATATTGTGGAACTGAAACATCTAGTGATAAACAAGTTGTCAGAGAGATACCCTCAAGCAAAGTCATCCAGTTGCTTGAATATTGATTGAAATTTCACTGGGAGTAGGAACACTATAAAGCATTTGATTGTCACTTTCCATGGTTCTAGAGGCAAGAGATATTGAATAACAAATTAACAAAAGAGAGATGATCGAAGGGTACAGAGAAATGGAATGGGAGCGCTCGAGTGCACGGATAGAAAACTAGAGTGTGAAACGTTGGGATTGTAGTGGAGAAAAAGAGAGAGAGAGAGAGAGAGAGAAAGAGAGAGAGAGAGAGTGGGAGAGAGAGAGGGAGAGGGAGAGAGACAGGGGAAGAGAGAGAGTGAAAGAGAGAGAGAGACAGACAGACAGACATACATACATACATACAGACAGATAGACAGACAGACAGACAGACGGACAAACAGACAGAGAGGAGTGGAATTTTTTTTTAAAAAATCAATGAATAAAGTAAACGCAATACTAAAGATCAATGTAAAACCACAGAAAAATAGTATGACTATGGTGGAGAGAGAACGAGAGGGAACGATGGAGACACACACACACAAACACACACACATACAGAGAGAGAGAGAGAGAGAGAGAGAATAGTGGAGACTAAAACATTGGACAAAAGGAATTAATGTCAATTATGAATATCACTATGAATCCAAAGAAAAGCAGGCTGGAGGAGAAACTTGGAAGTAAGGAATATCGCAGATGAAGAAAGTGGTTGCAAAAATGTTGATGAACAATGTGAAACAAATGAAAAGTAGATAAAACAGTAAGGAAGATGAAAGTGACCAAGCTATAGATCGAAATAAGAAACAAAAAGAATAGTAAATAAAATCGGAGGGGAGAGGGGGGAGGGAGGGTGGAGGCAAGAATGAAAGAGATGGGGATACCAGACTTTCTCGCATGTAAGTTGGAGAGGGGTGGAATCGATGCACGACTTCTCTTTCTTTCCCTTGCTATTAATGGGCACTTCAGAAAGATAGCAACTGAGACATTAGAAAAGATTGTGGGCACACGGCTATAAATACAGTGCAAAACAAGATGGTAGCAGCAATTACGCGTCCTGTCAGAACTGTCAATTGAGAACTTGCGCATTGGTGATGAGATCTCTTACCATCGTAAGAATTACCTTAGGTTTGCAGGTTGAACGCAGGTTAGGACGCACTCAGCGCCGCTGCGAGTATGTAATTCTTACGATGGTAAGGAGAGGTGGGCTGGTAAGCAGGCTGAGAATATCATTATGGAGAAAAGGAGGTCACATATTTATGGAAAAGACAGGCAAAAGTATACTCTTATCATTCAAAGTATGTCTGCTTGCATTTATTTGCATGTGCCTGACAAAAGAAAGAAATGATAGAGAGAAAATGTGGGAAAGAAAGATTGGTCATAAGAACATTTTAACACAACACGACAATCAAAATAACAAAATGTGGGCCCTATCCTCTATCTGAATTAAGCTCCTCCTCCCCCCCCCCCCCCCNCCCAACCTCTACCGTTATCTTTTTCTTTCGTTCCCTCTCTGAAATATATGTCCATCCACCTTTCCAGGTGTACATACGCGAAGCGAACACATCTGAAAAAATAATATTACTTCTAATACCTACACAGACACTCAGAGAATGCATACATCCATGATGGAGGGAAAAACTATTGGAGGAAGGGATGCCGCGCACTAGGTAAAATTATGCGCTGAGTCTTCAAATGTAGGGAAAAAACCTAGTCTTTAACCCTATTCGTGCAAGGAAAAGTGTCGGATTCAGTATGTCACACTGAGGGTGGTCTGCAATTTTTCGAGAAAACCTGTTGATATGCCAGCCAACTAGTCAGCCAGCCAACCAACCAGCCGGTCAGCCAGTCAACCAACCAACCAAATAACCAGCCAGCCAGCCAGCCAGCCAGCCAGCCAGCCAGCCAGCCAGCCAGCCAGCCAGATGTGTTATAAAATGTAATCATCTACCAACTCTTGCTCATACCAAGTTCACAATTGCACAACATACTTACAGAGTCTGTCATAAAGGACACGGCTCTAAAGTATTATGATTAATTGATCAAGGCAAAACCAGAATAAATACGGGATGCAGCATTAGAACAATGATTGCCTTGAAGGCGCGCTCATGAAATGTTTAGGCACCTGGTGAAAGCGTTTCCTTAGGTATTTCATCATTAATAAAAATTGATTTTATGTCCGCGCCCAAACATATCTGGGCATTTGGGAGGCGTTTGTTTGAATTACACGTTTTGATGCAGAACAACTATTAAATGTGCATTAAGTTTTATAGAGTTTAATAAAATTGTGAAATAAGTTACTGAAGCGGACTACATTACACCGAGGTCTTCAAATTTCGATCTTACCCTCATCCAAAAGTAATGAACACATTTTCACTTCTAGGAGAAGAGATGTTATATCTTAGAACAGTAGCATACAACATGCATAGTGTTAATAATCTGAATGTGCAGGAATATCTAAAACATTTCAATATTAGTGAAACAAAGTGCGCAAACAGCTATGAGTACAGCACAACACAGTGTGCTGTCCCATTTCATATTGTATTTTGCCCATGTGCCACGGCTGTGGTATGGGCTTATTCGCAATAAACTTGTTAAACTTGTTAAACTTGTTGATAGTACCATGTCTGGAGTGCCAATAAAGTTGTGTATATTGTATCGTACCACGAAATTACAGAGGCTAGAGGTCTGAGATATGACACCACATATACAATCATATGAAAGGTTAGAAGGCTTCTGTTACAAGATGAAATCTTTGAAATGACATCAAAAAGATCCCGAGTTCCTAAACCTTAGCCCCTCCTTCATCACTGACACATTGTGCCTCCTTCCTTTCACTAAGCTTCTAGTCTCTGCCATTATTTCTGCTTCTATCTATGAGATGTTAATTTTATTCAGATTTTTCATAATAGTCGCTTCCTGTCTGATATTTTGACATTCGTCTTTTTTCTATTCTTCTATCTTCCACTCCAGTTTTTTTGTTTTTGTTTTTGATTATGCTGTTGTCCATGCTCATGACGTCCAAGGCTCCAAGCCATCTTGGTCTTCGCTCTTGAATAATCGTCTTTATCTTTCTCAAGCTGGTTGTTTTTGATTACATGTGCTTCTTCATTTCTCACATTCTCTTAATATCAGATTCTTAAAATTTCGAAAGATATTTTATTTTTTTGGGTCGCCAACATACATGTAACATGTTTCGCTTTCATGCAATAACTGGGCAGTTAAGTACCGCTGCTCTATATATATCTGTACTGGTATCTAGTTTGATGTTTTGTTGTTGTTTTTGCTGTTTGCATTCATTCTCATGGAAAGTCTATGAGTGCGTACTACCATTTCCATGTGTATATTACCCAATGCTGAGTATACTTCATGGGTAAGTAAAATGGCTTTTGTTATTTCTTCAGCGACTTTCAGTTCTTTTTTTTGTTTGTTTGTTTTGTCTATGATAATTTGGGGTTTTGTCATCACTTCACGTGTTTTACCTGGTATCTTAATCCGACTTTTCTGCATTCGTCCTTTTACAGTAATATTAAAGAAAACAAATTATTTACTTCACTGTCCTTCAACCTTTTTTTCCCCTACCTTTGACAGTTTGGGCTGTTATCATCACTTCATATTTCTTTACCTATTATCTTAGTCCCTTTTTTCTGAATTCACCCTTTCACGGTAACATTCACGAGGATGTTTAGTCCAACAAATCACGCAACTATATTCAATGATGAACTCAACTGCACTGGCTGGAGACAGGAGATACCCATCCACTGTGTTATAACTGGTAATAGCAATAATAACGTAGGTTTATCAATCTGTTATCCAGGCTAATGCCCGCTCACGCGACTCCACGTAATTCTTACCCCGCAGGCCTTATCACTCTGGGCTTTCGCAACTCTTAAGGAGCACACAGGGCTACCGCCATTTACAGGAGCTGATTATAGCATTCTTACAATACCTTCCACTCTCAGTGAGGCACCGTACCTATTTTACAGACGGATGAGCTGAGTCAAATATGAATGAAATGCTTTCCCAAAATATTCATTTGCATCACAACCTTTTCCAGGAATCAAACCCACGATATTTAGATCTTGAGTCCAACGCCGACACCTGTTGTTCCATAAAATTCAGTAGAACCTCAGAATCTCGAATATTTATTTGATCATCTACTAAATTACTCTATGTATGCATTGCAAAGCCCCGACACTTTACACTATACTTCTATCATACTGTAAACCACTAGGAACTCGAATTGAGCCGGTCCTCTGAAATTCGAGTTCGCGAGGTTCTATCAGGGTTGGGCAAGTTCACGTTAAGTTCAATCACGGTGAGAAAAAGACCTTAAGATCAAGTTTATCTCAGTTCCGCGAAACTGAGTAGTTTTCGGATCAAACAGGTTTCCTTTGGTTTTTTAATTTGACATTCCCTTTTGATAACTTTTTAGGGGTGAAGTTAAAATTTTTAGCTCGAACTAAATGCCTGGGATTGAATGCAGAACTAAAGAGAAAGAACATGTGTGAATCTGACGAATGCAAGAAGTGTGATTGGGGAGCAAGAGAAACAATTAATCATCTTATGTTTGAATGTCCATTTTACGAAGATTTTAGAAACTTATTCTCTAAGGATCTATATGAAATATGTATTAAGCTCGGTAAAGATGGTATATTTTCGGAATTTTTAAGATGTCCAGTTTTAACAAATCATTGTTCATTTTAAGCTGTGACACTGTAGATCATTTTACTAAGAGTATCGACTTGTTATGTAAAAAATTTTTGAAACTATGTTTTACTAAAAGATTTCCTAACGCGTTATGTTCTTAATTAACACTATGTGCAAAGAATTATGCATTACGTTATAATTAAGTAATTTTACTTTATATTGGACGCACAGTCGAATAGCCCCGTTTGGCTGTGCCCCCGTTGTAAAGGGGTCGTTTCCTTTAAGCAAATAAAAAAAAGAAAAGAAGAAAAACATGTTCGAGATAGAAATATAGATATGGACTGAGCTGAAAGGTAGGTAGAAAATTAAAGTTCAGATGAAGACTCAAAACAGATACAGCTGAGATCCAGATCAGCTCGTCCAAAATAACTATTATGCTCATATCAAGTCACGTGAACTGAGTTATTTCAGTTCATTGGCTGCGTTCATACGGTCTCATTTCTGTCCAGCCCTGGGTTCTACTGAATGCCCATAGCCGTGTCACTTCGGAAATCCGTTACTTCCCTAGTTGTGCCAAACAAGCATAGAATCGCCATGTCAGCATTGCATTTTGCTGGATCTAGTCCAGGTGAGGACAACTTTTCCCAGCTGAGTGAAACGTAATTCTTTCAATTTGTCAAGCAGACACAGGATCCCAAAGTTCTTTCAACAAAAGCTAAAATTGCCATATCATTCAAGTCAAGTCTACATTGTCCTTTCAGTGTATGAAAGTGCAAGTCATACACGGCAAGGCATATTTTGCAAAAGTGCACAAACTTGGAACTGTTAAGGAGAAAATACTCGCAAACAGAGACAGACCTGGATGCCAAACTTCACAAAATATTAAAAAAAACACCCCCCAAAAAAAATGTGGACAACGTTGCTGAGACAGGTTTATTGGTATAGTCACAAAATAGTTGAAAAAAAAGAAGAAGAAGAAGAGAGAAGAAGAAGAAAAAGAAATGAGGAAGATTAAGAGGGAAAGAAGAGGAAAAACAACATGAGGAGGAGGAGGAGGAGGAGGAGGTCGAAGAAAAGAAAGAAGAAATTGAGGAAGAAGAGAGATAAAGAGGAATATGAAGAAGAAGAAGAAAAGGAGAAAAAGAAAGAGAGGAAGAAGAGGATAAGGAAGAAGAGAACGAAATAGAAGAAGAAGAGAAAGAAGAAAAAGAAGAAGGAGAAGAAGAAGAGAAGGAAGAAGAAACAAATGAACTCTGCTACATTCAATAAAATCAACTCTCACAGCCATTTATAGTTCCCGTCCTCCAAGTAAATGCAAATGAGAGACAACGTTTTCCACTCACATTGTTCAAGATGTCTTCCTCATGCCCACCCAAGAACTAATAGTCTATCAACATTCCATTTGTTGTAGAATTATTAGGGGAAATGGCATCGGCAAAGCAAAGGGACACAAACAATAATGTGTTTCAGATGCTGGCAAAGCATGTTTTCACACGAAGCAAGAAACTAAGGGATCGTTTCTTCTATGTTAAGCTATAACGTCGTGATCCATATAAAATTAAATGAGATTTAGATACAAATGGGGACGCCTGCAGCCTTTACATTAGCTTGAAAGGACGTTTATCCCATAAATTGTTAGGTCTTTACGCTTTGAAGCTTGCCTGTGCATCTCATTTTTTTTCATCCAAACCTGGTCTTAAATTTCATACAACATTCACCAAAATTTGTTTTGAGCCTAATTTCGTCATTGTGCATTCAACAATGCACTAAGTCAGACATAACCCATTTTTAAAGTAAGGGCACAATATTGGTTATGAGATCGGGGCCTATAATGACAAACTGAACAAATAAAAATTCGTCAATATTTTCCTGATAAAAGTGCAGCTGCACAGATACACACTGACTGCTTATTTTATTTTCTTTGCCAACAAAACGCATCCTCGGCGTGATCTTAAAAGTGTTTTAAAAAAATGACTTAAACCATTTTCGAAGCACAAAGACAGTTTGTGAACACGACTATAAACGTGACCACTAACAATGTAATTTACCTGTCATCTCCTGTGCTTTCACTGCAAATATCCATGGACTCATCATCCATTTCAGAAGTCGTATCGATCCGCGAGGAGTTCATGATGAACAGTACATCTATAATATTGTTGTCCTCAGAGATCAATGAAGTATCTCCATTCTAGAAGCCTCCGCCATTGGTATATTAGTCACTGCCGTCAGGTTTCCAGCTTGTTCCGATCTTACACATGTTTTATTCTTTCAGTTTGTAATAGTCTTTGCGAATTTTCTTAAGACATTGTGTCAATCTGGCGCGTAGGAAACAAACATGGTGTGGTCACTTCCAGCTTGTTCCAGCCTCGCACGTGTTTTATTCTTTCAGTTTGCAAGTCTTTTCATGTTTTCTTAAGGCATAATGATAATTCGGCGAAGAGAAACCAAACGTAGTGTGTTAACTTCCTGCTTTTTCTGGCCTTACACGTGCTTTATTCTTTCGGGTTACAGCAGTCTTTCCAAGTTTTCTTAAGACATCGTGATAACTCGGTGAACAGAATATACACGTAGTGTGGTCACTTCCAGCTTGTTCCGGCCTTGCACGTGTTTTATTCATTCAGTCTGTAATGGTCTAGGCATGTTTCTTTGAGGCATCAAGATAACTCAGCGAATAGAAAACACACATAATTCCAGCTTGTTCCGGCCTTGCACGTGTTTTATTCCTTCGGTTTGCAAACAGTCTTCGTAAGTTTTTTTTAATGCATCATGATAACTCGGCGAAGAGAAAACATGCGTCTGTTCACTTCAGTCACACATAGTGTGTTCACTTTGAGCTTGTTCCGGGCCTAGAACGTGTTTTATGTCTTCAGTCTGCAAATAGTCTTCGTAAGTCTTCTTAATGCATCATGATAACTCAGCGAACAGAAAACACAGTACGTAGAAGTCAAATAAGTTCCGAAGACCGCGGTGGAGGAAAATGAGCTTGGATACAAATGAAGTGCTAAGAACGTAAAGAGATTCCGTCTTTACTGGGAATATAATTATGCATGTTCAGAATAATCACACTCGCCGTTTCGGGATTGGCGGATCTACTGGGTGTGCGTTAAACTGTTCCATAGTTCGATAGACAAGCGATTTGTTGTGAGCAATGCTGTATCTATACCGCCTGAAGCTATCGCTATTTTAATTATTGTGTTTCGGATAGACAGATCAATATATCTAGACTATTTTTTAACATCAAAGTGTTTCTCTCCAAAATTAGTCTGATGCCGCAGGACCGAGTAGCTGGAAGTATTAAGCAAATATTATTTATAATCTAAGGCTTGAAAGGTTGAAGCGGTGTAATTATGACTAATATTAAAATGTCGTCACGTTTATGATGTGCTTATCTAAGTAATTATAGGTTACGCCTGATGACAAGAGAGGGTCACACGATTATTACAGGCAATATAATACTGCTTAAAAGTAAGACCACTCAGGACAGGTCTAGATAGCATCATACCCGAAAGCAGTGTACTTTTAGATATTAGACAAATTAATAACTAACTTTTGCTACTATTATTCAGAAAAGAAGGCGTTTCGTTAGTCTATTCTAAGGTATCAAAAACATTTCAAACTTCGTCCGAGTATTTGAAAGGTGAAACGCGCAGAATAAAATTACATGAAATTTTAAAAACCATTAACATAGAGTTTAGAATCAAATACTTCACCATATAGTCTAGAATCAAATACTTCACCATATAGTCTAGAAGATGAATTTTCATAAAACTGTCCAACTAGAGGTTCGTACGTGTTCCCGAAGACTAGTAAACTCTGTTACTTTCCACAGCTTGAGATACTGTGTGCAAATATGGATGAACCATTCGTGTCCCAATATTTGCCCTTATGAGGTCAATACAATTACTCTAGCAATTAAGTCGCAACAGTCGAGGTACAACAGCCAATCATTTTCACGAAACCGCTTTGATGAAGTTTATGGCGTATATTATAGCGTTGTCTGTTCTCAGTCGCTCTATCTTTTTTTATTTACACTTGATCGAACCGTGTGAAGAGCCAGCGTTTGTAGCGTAAGGACAATCGGTGTTATCAGCCAACGCCTTTGGGATTTTCACCACTGGCTCTTGGCCGATTTTTTTCACCAAGATTGATTAAGTCTTATTTTAGAAGCCACTAATCTTCAGTCTGCTAGCTGCGTATACAAACATAAAACAAGATTTTAAAAAAAGGGTAATGATAATTTTTAAAATGTGTCCAATCACAAAAGCTGACGATGTGACCTAAAATGACCAAACTTCCTTGTCTGCAAGGAATGATTACTTTCGATCGCCATTCAC
The DNA here is from genome assembly GCA_033807755.1 of Ellobium chinense. NCBI lineage: Eukaryota > Metazoa > Mollusca > Gastropoda > Ellobiida > Ellobiidae > Ellobium > Ellobium chinense. The sequence continues at coordinate 496,441 of JAWQUT010000347.1, read as the reverse complement.
AAATTGTTATCCGCATGATAAAACCGTATAAAGTCAAGTTTGGAAATTTTACAAAAACCGATCCGCCTCCAGACCTAGATAAGGAAGTTTGCCTTTTAAAGAAGGGGTGAGGAGGTGTGTGTGTGTGTGTGG
>JAWQUT010000347.1:482734-494311 GCA_033807755.1 Ellobium chinense | reverse complement strand
TGTGTATTGCACTGGGTTTAGTTACGAAACTATTTGTTAATGTACGTCTTTATCTAGTCTTTTGTGTAACAAGAAACAATGCATCTTGTCAATTCAATCTACATGGAAGTTCATCTAGTGTATTCCTCCATGACAGTATGAAAACTGATGATATGAAAACGTGGGGGTTTTTTTTGTCCATTAAATTCGAGTTCCTTTTAGTACAGTGAAACTCGGTTAACACAACTATTGCTTAACACAATCCCCTGCTCAGCACGTCCCCGTTCAACAAACCCGATTGCCTTTTTTCTTTGAAGCAGTTCTTTGGAGAACACAAGAAATTTATACGGAAAACACACTCACTGAAGCTTGATCCACTAGGGTTGGTGTATATTATCAGAGCTACAGTTTACAATAGGTGCCTAAAGATTTTATGAATTGATATTTATGATCATTTTTTTTTGTTCTGTTAACTGAACTTACAGGCACTTGTCTGCTATAAAGTTATTTTTCCCCTCCGTCTGCCAAAATCTAAATGAGCAATGAAGTACAAAAACATACAAGTTATCAAACTTTGACTCATGACATTTTGAAAATAATCCTCCTTATCACCACAGAGGAGCCATTACCAGCACTATAACAGTCAAACAAAACAGGAATATTTACAATTATTCGTATTGATCACTGAACATATAGACATTTGCCGGCTATAAAATAATTTCTCCCTTCTGTCGGCCAAAAGTACAGAAACATGAAAATACTGAAACTTGTTTTTAAAAATTCTCCGTAATCATCACAAATAGGCTATTACTAGCAGTACAAGAAGTTAAACAAGACACAGCAACACAGAAAAATGCATCCTTGTTCGCCAATCGTTCATTACAGAAAAAAAAATGCATTGTCTTGACAATCCTCGACATAAAACTGGCTGTGCAAGCTCCGTTTATATCCTCCTAATAATGTCAACCAGTTCGTTTGGCTCAAGACACATCGCCTCAAGCCAACTTTGACATTATGATTGTTGTTTGTTTTATTTGTGTAGACGACAATGTCAAACTTAAAAAATAATAGGTCTATTTCCGTATGCTTCCAATTTTTTTCGAACACGACATGGACCTATTTATAACCCATGAAAGCTGTATATTCTGTGCTCACACCATGGTGTAGAATTGACTTCATGTTCAGGCTCAAAATAAGGTCGATTTGGTTGGACTGTGAAACTTGTCACGATTATTTCCGTACTGAGAAATTTAAACTGTTGGAAACAATTTTCCTATCTTACCGGCAACACTGATTTGTGAGACATTTTCACGATTTAGTTGGATCTGATGAATTAAATTCAGTTCAAGTTGTTTAGTGTCTCTTCGATCAAACTCGATTTCGCCGTAAGTGAGCGAGAATTTGTCAGTGTTTTATCAAAGAAATGGGGCTAGGGAAGAGGTATAAGTTACGGCGAAATCGAGAATTCCAGTCCCTTCATATTCCTCCCTCCTTTCACCCCAACGACTAATAATAATACGTTTATAAGTGTTATATCCAGACTGAATGCCCCCTTAAGCGGCTTCACATTATTATTACCCCAGCAGGCCTGTTCATTATAGGACTTTCTCCACTCCTTGGGTAGCATAACTATACAGTCACTTATAGGCGCTAATCACTAGCATTCTGACAATATCTTCCACTGCCTATAGCCAGGTATCTACTTTACAGACGGGTGAGCTGAATGAAATCCTTTACCAGGGCACTTAAATTCGGGAATCGAACCCATGACTTTTAGATCTTGAGCCCAACCCCGTAACCGTTCGGAATCGATTCCCACACATAATTACGACTGTTCTCTAATAGCCGAACATTTCCATTTTATTCCCATGTTATAACCAAACTATAGACTTTATCCAACAGCGCCATAGTTCATGACATAATTATTTAGATCTAACAATTCAGATAGTAACGTTTATTTATCACACATTTATCGGATAGGATACTACACTGTGGCTTACAGAACTGAGATTAAAATACTGTGACACTCATTCGGCATGGAGTCTGAAGCCCATGTTAAGACAAGCTGTCTACACATAATAATAACTGTTCTTTCAAAGCAGAACATTACCACTTTTGACCCCCTCAATAACCAAGCTATAGACCTTAGCCAACGGCGCCATATGCAACAACATTATAAATCTAACAATCCAAAGAGTAACGCTGAATTATCACACAGTTCATTCGGGGTAGCATACACTGCGGTTTATAGAGTTGAAAATAAAATAATGTAATACTCATTCGGTTTCGATTCTAAAATTCTGGGTTAGGATAACTGCCCACAAACAATCACAGCTGTTCTTTCATAACCGAATATTTCTACTCTAGACCCATGCTGTAACCAAGTTACAGACCGTACGCACTAAACGGCGCAACATTTAACAACACATATAAATCTAACAATCCAAATAGTGACACTGGTATAGCACACATTCCACTCGGGGTAGGATACACTGTGGAATAGAGAGTTGAAACTAAAATATTGTAATACTCATTCAGTATCGATTCTGAAATTCCATATTAGGACAAGATATCCACACATTATCACAAAAAATGATGTTCTCTCAGAACCGAACATTTCCACATTAGACCCATTCTATAACCAACGTTACTCAACACGCCATATTTAACGACACATTTAAATCCAATAACCCGAATAATAACGCTAATGTTTCACACGATCCACCCAGGGTTGGACACACTGTGATAGAAAGAATTGAAAACCAAAAAAACTGTAACACTCTTTTGGAATCGATTCTTCACTCCATGTTAGCCCCGAGCTACTGGACACATCTAAAATGTCAGTACAGAGAGTTGGAGATATAAATCAAAGCATGTATCCTGGGGCTCGAAGCAATTCAAAGTTGGCCGAACTCAGTATCAAACCAGTGTGCGAACATTAATGTTTAATGAAAACCTTTCGATCACCTTCGCTAACTCCTCTTGCTACCTCGGGGACAGACATCAGCGTGCAAGCCTCGACTATATCAGCTACGTCCATTTCTCTCCGCAGTGCAACAGAAGGCTTCTTTCATTGCTTTCAACAGAGCTCATACAAAGAGTCGATGTAGATCTGGTGTAATAGTTCTACGCCTTGGGCCATGACATCCAACAGAACCTTGCATGCTGTCCAATTCATAATTCATAAAGTTCAAGACTTGTGCTGAGTACAACATTTCACAAGAAGGAAGATGGCCCCGCTAAAGCAGATACATTTTAATGATCTTCGAGACAGCGCAGCATCATTATATTTCACTCTGTCTCTCTGCCGCACTTCTGTCTCTTTCTCTCTTTATATCTGTCGCTCTTTATCTCTGTCTCGATGTCTCTCATTGTCTGTCTGTCTTTCTGTCTGTCTGTCTGTCTGTCTGTTTGTTTGTCTCTCTATCTCTACCTCTATCTGGCTCTGTCTCTATCTGTGTTTGTCTGTCTATCCGTTTCTCTCCGTGTCTGTCTCTTACTGTCTGTCTGTCTGTCTGTCTGTCTGTCTGTCTGTCTGTCTGTCTGTCTGTCTGTCTCGCTGCCTCTGCCTGGCTCTACCTATATCTCTATCTCTGTCTGCCTGTCTATCTGTATCTCTCTGTGTCTGTTTCTGACTGACTGAATGTCTGTCTGTCTGTGTCTGTCTGCCTGCCTGCCTGCATGCCTGCCTGCCTGTCTGTCTGTCTGTTTGTTTCTGCGTCTTTCTCCAGACATTGCACTCCCTCATGCTAGAAAAAGAAGTCAAGCGGAATAATTACCTCTGGATGAGTAGTTCCTCTCGGAACTGATTAGCAAAGATTACGGAGTGATAAGGAACGAAAGCTTAATCAGTGCGTCTGCACTCTCAGATCTTATCTTGCTAGTGGTGCACAGCACTTAATGTAACCTTTGAGAGTCTGATTATTAGCACTGGATTGTTGTCAGGGGTGTAGCATCCATGTTTATACCGTATATGAATCTGAGACTACCAACATCACATAAATTTGTCCATTACAGTTTACTTAATCTTCATGTTATCTAAAATGTTCAAACACCATCTTCGTGCTATTTCACCTTTGAACCATTTACGAGCTTTGAGAATACCATTTTTGTCAACGGAGATAGTTTTCTTCGCCAATAATCTGAGAGCCTGGACACTGTCTCACAGATTCAANACTGTCTGACAGATTCAGCGCTCCCATAGCCACAGTGCAATGCATCCAAAGGCAAAGTAAAGAGGAAAACATTTTAGAAATGTAGCACATATTTCTGAGAGAAAATTTTGCTTACCCGCTATTCTGAAGGCCTTTTGTGCTTATTTTTACACAAGATCTCCTCCGAGCATGACATCGAGATTTTTTTTTTTTTCTGTAGGTTACCAGAGATTAAATAGTTTAGACCGTATAAGGGTTGCCAGATTTGGCTTTTTTTGGAACCAAAAACTATTGTCTAAATCTTGCCCTTTCCCCTCCATCCCCATCATAATACAAAGAACGACAGGATATAAGTGCTAGATTACAACAAAAAATAAAATAATAATAAAAAAAATCACCCAGACTACGCCCCTGGTTGTTGCCTTATTACCGAGTCTAATTGCAAAAAGATGATTAGCTGTTCCATCGATACTTCCTTGCAGTTCTTAAGGTAAACTATTTAAACCTCATTTAAAAAAAAGATATCAATCTCTACAAAATAGTAGGATGTCACATCATGTTATCATCAGTAACGTTACCTCACTATCACTTTATTGTTGATCTTTCTCCGGCTGGCGTTTTTTTTTCTGCGTGTAAATTTCTATAGAGAAATGGCAAACTGACTTTTTCTTCAAGTTTGCTTTTCTTTCCCTGGATTCTTCCCGACGGTTTATCTATACTTTCCCCCAGCCTGTGGCCAAAGCCTCTGTAGCTTTAATGCTAATTGTGCATGCCTACATTGTATTTTATTCTTTTCTCCTCTTATATTATTATTTCCTATTATTATATTATCTCAGTCTCAGATTTCTCCACTAGTGTTCACCCAACCCTCTAAAATGAGTGGTCCTACTCTACGTGTTATATTTTTGTTTCAAGTCATGGAGTGATGGATACAAGTTATTTCTCCTCCGCTAGAAGTTCTAGAATGTCATGGAAATGTGTTCTGTTCCAGTATACTTCATGGCATCACAGCGATATAGCCAACCTCTTCGAGAAAGGTGAAACCGATAAACAAAATTTATCCGTCTTCATCTAAAGATGAATCTCTTTGGGACAAGAATGCAACAACACTAGTCACACACATTATATCAAAGTTCCATGCTGCTGGAGGCCTTTGTCATTTTACTGGTGAAAATATTTATAGAACTAGTCACACACGGTACCAAGTAAGTAGGAACCAACATTGCTGTGTATAATACGCACACTGATGAGGCTTCCTCGACGCTATATTATATCACCGGACAAATGAACCTTCTTGGGCTTTAATTTTCTCGATACAGTCACTCAAAGAGGAAAAAAAAATCAATTATCAGTGACTAGAGATATGTCCCGCGTGAGCACCTTAAACTCTCTCAGGTTTGCAGGTTTCGTGGTGTCAAATACTTTTTAATCATAGAGTCTATGGCTATCGGCACCCGTAGGAAGGACCTAGCGAACTCGAACATAAAGTGTCAGTCCATGATTTGAAATGTGTGAGTTGTTCAGATACAAGATGCATTTGGGAGTCATGACCCAATTAGTGTGGCTCATTCCCTTTAGAGTGTCAGGAAGTCAAAGGGCCGAACATTTTGCCACGCTCATTCCACATTCGCCTAAGTCATTTTTTGAGGTTTCGATTTAGCGCTTTTAAGCTATTGCTCAAAGCAAAACAGTGAGGCAAATATGGTTTAGCTTGCAAACTTGGAATATAACAACGAGTCAAACTACATTAAAATTTGTTTTAATAGGAAAACTTAATTAAATGGAAGATCAAAGAAAAATATACAAACCAAATAATCAAAAACTGACTGAGGCGAATGTGCAATTAGCGTGACGGTTTGTTAGAAGAACGTATCTTTTTCCGCACATATTCTATTGCCTCGCTCTCCAAGCAAGAGATGCTAGTAAGTAACTGCGGAACTAGCAGATCAAGAAACTAAAAAGACTCCACTTAATAGCAGGTGGTTTCTGCGGACTCTTGGTCACATTTGAAGTACATAATGCTCAAGATCGCGAAGTCCTATTACGGTGCCGTCGTGCCGTCAGCATACAGCAACACTGTATATATTTCAATCTAATGTGTAAAAAGTGTAAAACGTGTAAATCTGAAAGTTCATTAATGTGAGTGTGAATTTGAGAGAGAGAGAGAGAGAGAGAGAGAGAGAGAGAGAGGAAGGGCAGAATGTGAATTGCTTGTTTAAAATATTGTTATTTTGCTAATTTAAAACAGATAGTTGTCTGAGCCCAATAAACTTATTGTTATTGTTATTGTTATTGTTACTGCTATGTTTATACTATGAAAGACACAAAATCATCGTTTCTCGTGGCATAGCAGGCCTTTTATTACTAGACCCGATTGACTTGTATAACAGTGCCTCACCATGTCTTCATGACGATGGACCATATTGTGCAGTGATGGTCAGCGTGGCTATACAGATACACACCAACTGCTGTTGTACTAGAAAGGGAAAGTTCAGCTACTCAGATGCATGCTTCATATCTCCATCATGGCATACAGATTATTATTAGAGTTAGTATTATATATTATTAGTATTTATATTATTATTAGTATTAGTATCTCAGAACAGCCTCGCTTTCGATGAACATCTACTAAGAGTATTTTTATGCCATATGAAACTTTGCTCACGAACTCGAACGCATCACAAACTCTAAACTGTGGGTTGGTCGCCTGAAATATAAAGATCCTAACCATAGCTATTTTTACTAGCAAAGATCAAGTTCCAAACTTTTATTAGGCCATAGGCCAACATTCATCAATAGGCTACCGTGTCTCATGAAAGCAATAGGCTGCAGAGACGCAGGTTCCTGATGCACTCGATTTCTGCTCATCTATCAATTTTTCATCCAGCCGACACTCAGATCATCGAGAACTAACACACAAATCATGACAAATCATTAACACTGCAGATATGATACACACAGGCGAAAACTGCTATCCAGCATGGAGAACCTAAAATGGTCCCAAACTGACCATTGAATGCACATCGTAGTTATTATAGCCTATAAGGTCTCCTGAAATTGGCTGTATGTACTTCGAAAAGATTCCGATAGCACCATGACTAAAGTATTGACATGGAGAGTGATTATAGTTCCTCGGAAAGACAGGATGTCAACCATTATAACACATGCCGGATCTCACAGCCCTGCCCGCCAGATATGACGTGTCCCGAGCACACAGTTTCAAACAGAGACTCACGCCGAAAGAAATAACTGATTGTTTCGGTATGAATTTATAATAATTAGAGTACCGACAGATCAATGATAACACAATTGCTTCCAACTTTTCGTGTCATCCCACGCCGCAATTCAACGAGAAAGCGCTAGGTTTGCTTATCAATCGATATGGATGAAATTTAACGCAAAATAACCCGACAACATATAGGTGAAAACAAAAGTTCTTCCGTGGTACTTTTTACATTGATATTGTTTTTAAGCATAAAAATGAAACACAGTATGTCATCTGGATTCATTTTCTTCCTGACAGGTTCACTTTTAGAATTTGTTGGCAAAAAGAGCATGGAAAATGGCAGAAAATAACGTTGTAGGCAGCTACATCTGATTGATGTTCATGGGTTAAGTGAATAAGCAATCAAATCAGAAGGCTGTACAGAAGTGTGCAAAGGGCGATAACTAAGGCCGAGGACAGGAAGAACAAATAGCCGTGGGCTGGAAAGAAAGATGAGTGAATTTATTATATTTGTGTTGTGGGTGAGAGGCGGGGGTAGATAAAGAGCGAGAGACATTATGTGCAGTGCAGTTACACCACACAGCACATACGATTCTAGTTGTTGTGCTCTTTTAAGGGCAAGACAAGGCAAATGTTTCATTATCCTCTCCTACAACATCTAATTTTCATCTATCCAGCTTCGTTGCGATTTTTTTTTTGAGTCTCACAAGAGAGTAGGGTTACACAATTGTGGCTGCTAGATTATATACAAGCCGGTCTGTGATTCTTTGTAATTTTTGTCCTGAATTTTCCTGAAAGAGAGGGTTAAAAAAACAGCAACTTTTTTAAAAGTCATAACATGATGTGACCTTACCTTACCGAAAATCGGTGCTACCATTATAATAGTGGTACTTTACATCTTAGCAGGGGTTCATGTGGAGCAGCGTGGCCGAATATATGGCTGAACTCAAACAATGGTGTGGGTACGATTCCCCGAAGGTTGACTGGTTGGACAATGCCATTAACCTATCGCACTCCTCGGGATCATGGAAAAAGATGCGATTTAAAAGAGCTGCCATTTATTCATTTTTTAAATATAAAATAATAAATTTTGTTAACTAGAAAATATTGGGAATAGGAGAAAATTGTTGTTATCTGAATTGCGATTAAACGGAGTCGACTGTATTTTGCAGGCTGGTGTCACCATCTCGAATCACTATGTAGGATGCTCTGAAATCGGCCCTCGCTATTCCAACACAAAGCCTGACTAGCCTACCATTTTATTGATTACTCGCAGCTAGCTATAATACATGAGCTAAAAGTGTCACGTATTTGCCAACAGCGATAAACGGGCATACTATTCATTTGCATAGTCATTTAAAGCCTGCTTAAATGGTCTCTCTACTGTATCTGTTGGTTCGAAGAGTTGATATTTCGTGTATGCTGCTGGATAATTTTATCACAGTACACAAAATTGAGGTTCAGAGAGGCATAGGATTAAATACAACCTTTTTTAATAGCGTGAATTGAGGAGACCTGGCCTGAGTTTGTTTGGTTCTCGCAGCGTCGCCGCTCATTAAACTGCTGTTGGATCACTCATTAAAGATGAAGGTAAAAATAACCTAAAAAGGTGCCGTTAGAGCTTCGTTGGGCAATGCTTGTTGGGTGTTGTTCAAGGGAAAAGCAACAACAACAAAAAAAATACATAATGAAAACGGGCAAAATAGGACACTTTGGAGTCTTCTAATGCCACTTTGCAACCCATGACCCCTGAGCTCCGTGAGGGTGGGCCGGACGACTCGATGGGCGTGAAATTAAACAAAGCACTATATATGAAATCCGAGGCAGGGCTAAATGCAAGGATGTGGAATTTAACTACCTTTCCATCTCTCTTAAAAACATGTTTTTCTCTGACAAGTGTGAACGATAGTATCATTGTGATCCATAGTACAATACTTCGAACCCTGCAACGATATTTTTCTCCTTGAGTTAAGAGTGGACATGATGTGCTCTGTAAAAGATCATCGTCTTTTGCTCAGGGCGGCGATGTTTCCTGTAAAGTGAACTAACACATCGACCAAAACCTTTTAGGCATTGCAAAACAAAAGCACAGTTAAATATTTAACTCGGAAGCTGGCGCTCTGCTACACAATGCACTTCACTGAATTTTGAATTGCGTCCTGATGAAATTGATAACCTAGGCCTTCGTTTGTTTGATCCCTGCAGCAACGAAAAAGGGTCCTTCCTTGTTTTCCACGGTCAGTTCTGAGCAAAGTGTACGGGTTTGATTGGTGCGTGCCTGTCACAGTGACAAAGGGTGCACATCCACTAGAGGTTAGTTAGGGATGTGACGTTTTTTGTCAGATCCAGAAAGAAAGGTTCGGCAGCGTGGCGGCAGCCATCTACGGTTTCCAAATTTGTGAGTGGAACATCTTATAAACGGCTTGTGTCGGAGGAAGATGTGGCAAGAATCAGTGGTGGTATGTATGCCTTATGAATGAGGCAAAGATTTAAGTATAGCAAACACCATTCGCAAGTCAGTGGACTATTTTCTGTCTCTTCCGCATTAATCACAGACATCTTGGTTTGCATAGGTACTGATACTTCCTTTGCTAACCTAGGGGTGTGGCATCCCATTTTGTCAGATTGCAGGCATCAAGCAAACCCAGTCCTGTGAGAGATCAACATCTTTTGTTCTCCTGCAGATATTGTAGCGATGTGTCACGTAAAGTAGAATAACACGAGGATACTGCAAAAAAGCACTGTTAAAGATAGACGTCGAGAGCTGGCGTTCTGCCACGCAATGCACTTCATTGAATTTTGAAATGCGTCCTGATCCAACTGATAAATTCAATTTTAAAGCTTCCGGCACACATACCAACAACCTGACCAACTAGTTGGATATGAATGCCATGAGCTGTGCAAGAAAACAAACAGGACAATCACTGTGCTGGCCAACTTATCAGGATGGTATACTAAACGTTTTTTTTTTTTTAGCACATGACCTTAGTAACCAACTATAAGGTTTTATAGTTTGTCAATGCAAGTTGATTTTGTGTGCGCTCTCGGGAGACCCATACCTGTCTGTCTGTCTGTCTGTCTGTCTGTCTGTCTCTCTGTCTCTCTCTCTCTCTCTGTCTCTCTCTCTCTCTTTCTGTCTCTCTCTCTGTCTCTCTTTTCCACACTCCTTCCCTCTCTCACCTGTGCTACATTTTTCGTCTTCTAAAGCCTATGTTCACTTGGCATATTTGCTATTTTTATATGCGGTCAACGTCCTATTTTGGCCTTTCTTTTTTCATCCCCGAGTACTTTGATCTACACTTGTCTCTGACATAAAGGTCAGGAGTAGGTCATCGATTGCTTGAACACTATTTCTAAGAGGGCATTGTTTCGCTACCACCAATCACTCACAACTGATGTGCGTCTCCAGCAGTCTTTCACCAGTTTCGATCGCGGTAGTTTGTTTGATCGACTACAATGGCCCATCAGTCAGCTCACAATGATGTGCCCTACAACTACAGAATAAACAAAAGTAAGGAAGGAAGTAAAAAACTACAGAAGTACCAATAGACCGCCATTTCCCAGATGTTCTCAAAGAGCCATTATCATGCCCATAGAGGAGAACCGCGGGTCACAAAGCGGACAGTGAGAAAAGAAAGAGATAAAGTTAGTGCTAAATAACTGATGATTGTACACGAAGGCCATTTTGATTTCATCTTTACAGATCAAAAGCAGGAGAAATAGTAGCAAAATAAGAAAGGCAACAGATAAGAATTTCAATCAACCCTTACCAAAAGTCGCACTAGAACAAATATTGTGGTTCTTCCAATATCCCGGCTTTCATGTGAATGATAGTTAAGATGAGATAAGATAAGATACTTTCCAGCAAAAGGAACGTTCTGGATTTTTCAGTTATACATATTTCAATATGAATGGCAGATAAGATAAGATAAGATAAGATAAGATAAGATAAGATAAGATAAGGTGAGGTGAGGTGAGGTGAGGTAAGGTAAGGTACGGTAAAGTAAGATATTTAATTTACTGTCCAGGAAGGAAGGAGTACCACTATATTACCCATCTAAACAGCCATACTGAACACTTAAGTCTACTTCGCACGTCATCCAATCTTACCCCACTTCCCCATCTCACCGGGCCCTTACACACACACACACACACACACACACACACACACACACACACACACACACACACACACACACACACACACACACACACACA
>JAWQUT010000347.1:469045-482206 GCA_033807755.1 Ellobium chinense | reverse complement strand
GGTAATCTGATACCGGTATCAGATTACCGGGGGGTAGCTTGATACCGGTATCAGATTACCGGGGGGTAATAATTGAGGGGGGTAATCTGATCACGGTACACCCGGTCCAGGTGCTATATTGCTGAATGATATGCAAAGAAATGGTGTCATAGCGAATGAGGCAAAAATTGTGTACGTTCATTATCTAGTTGTTTTGTAGTTAACCTCTTCATGTAATAATAATAATAATAAAAATAATAATAGATTACATGTATATAGCGCTCATTCCAGTGACAGGTTCTGAGCCCCTACTACACTAACAGACCTACAAATTAATTCATCCTCTCTACAATCGCTCTTCTCTTCATCTCTCTCGTTCTTATCTCTTCTCTTTCTCTTTTTCTCTCTCTCTCTCTCTCTCTCTCTCTCTCTCTCTCTCTCTCTCTCTCTTGTAGATCGTTATTACTATCTGTATAGTGTCCTGACCCGTTGCCAATGTAACTACTCCATTGTTCTTCCACGGACCATGGTTATTGTCTGGATTCAGTTAAATAAACTAAATAAACTTATTGTTGCCAACTCTGGTCATATGCTTTTACCCAACTGCGTGGATAGTGTTTTAGCATTACCCTATGCTCTATGTGGGTCGCTAACCAATCCCAAAAACAACAGAAAAAAAAAGACAACGACAATAACAACAGCAACAGCAACAACAAGAAAAGGTCAAGAAAATTTTACCACACGTGCAAATCAATAAATGTGAAAACAAGAAATGCGAAATAAACGGGGAATGAAAGGATAAAGACAAGAAATGTGACACGATAATTAATACCATAAAAGGTTGCCTCAAAGGAAGAGAAGATTTTTTTTTTTGGATAGCCAAGAGTAGAGTCAGTGAAGAAGTTTGTTGAACACAGTAATTTAAAGGAAAAACATATTGGCAAACCTGAGATAACATATACGCTATTGTTACATATTCACCATCAAAAGAAAAGTGTACATGAAAAGAGGTGAAAATCTCATTAAGGACACACAGAACAAAGTTGTTTTGCACGTTTGAAAGTTAGAGGATTTTCACATTCGCCTTTCAACCAAGTATAAGATACAGTTTACGAGGGGCATGGTGGGGGTTGNGTGTTGGGTGTTAGTGGGTCTTCACTATTACTCGAGCATAAATGAGCTGCGTTTTTTTTTGTACTTCAATAGTTATGTGGTGTATTTACCTCTATATAACTCGAGGTTTACTGCTCTTTGTGTATGGGTATATGGCTCCATGTGTACTCGAGTAAAAATGAGCTGAGGTGGGGGGTGGGCGGTGGGGGGATGAGCATTGCACTACGGTGATTAGCAATGAGTTTGGTATGTATTTCATTCGTCATATGGTGCATTTACTATTTAAAATGAGATGTACCGCTCCATATGAATGTTTTATAAATGATATGCATAACACTGCCTGGCTTGGGAAATAGTATCGATACGAGCTATAAAGTGATGAAAAGTCATCAGATGGGACATGGCGCTCCAGCTGGAGAGATCGAATTGGAGAGCGGAGAAGCAAAGAGGCGAAAAGAAAGATAAAACATACACGATGGCCTCGTGAGATGGTTCGAGAATAATCGACAGACCAGCATGGTGGAAGAATGATTACCCAGGCCATGCAATATGATACCTGATGAATGGATGATTGAGATGCAAAAGACAAGGTAGAAAATCAACAACAACAACAACAACAACAACAACAACAACATAATTAACAACAACAACAAAAAAACCGACATGAAGAACGGTCTAAATTTATTAAAGTGAAAGCTGGAACCGACAGAGAAACAAACATGGTAATTATAATGAATACACATGCAAAAAACGTACCGTACCAACAAGGACAGCAACTACAACAATAGCAACAATAAGAAAATAATAAAGGTTATAACAATAGTAAGAACAGGCTACCTAATAAAGCTTACAAGAGTAACATCTAATGTTTCGTACTTACCAGTCTCTCAGCACTCCGACGTTGCTGAATTGAGGATGAAATCTTTTCCTTCCAGAAATTTGGCTTCCACTGTCTAGTCTTTACATCCTGGCGCAGATATGCCGACCTGGGTCCCATGATCAAACCATCCATTCAAAACGAAATAAACAAATAAATAAATAAGTTCCATGTTCTTTCATGATAGGAGCGAATACGATCGAACACCGAAGCGCTTGACTCATTGTGTTGTGTGTTTTAACTGTTCTGTTCACTGCATGTATCACGCAACAGAAAGCACATAGTCATTCATTGTCGCAAATTCGTTTAACTGCTGAGTATTTCAAATAGGTGAGTATAATGAGACCATATAATCATAATGATGATTACAGTAAAGCATTGTACTAGGCCACACATAATATAGTGCGTTGAATGAGACTAGACCTTATTTATGGTAGAAGACTCGGCCATTATGTTCATGTTTGAGATTAGATCTTATAAACAGTCGGAAACACAGGCCATTACGTTTTTGTTTGAGATTAGACTTAAGACATGGTCGGAGACCCGGCTCTTATGGTCATGTCCGAGATTAGACTAACACATGGGCGGAAACACAGGCCACCAAGTTCATGACTTGATTCACATTCCCAAGACATATGATCTATTTGATTTGCCGCGATCAGTGATAGATACCATCCGATTTGTGGCGTTATTAATGGACAGTGCCCAAAATCTCGTTACTTGAGTCTAATATACTAATCTTTCTGACTCTTAAATGGACGATTCTTTTCACTGGTCCTCACAAAGTGTGCGAAATCAATAAATGATAATTTTTCTGCTGGTTTCTATATATGTATGCCCCTGATTATTTATCACGTAAAAAGTAAAAAGATTTTCTATTTCAATTTGTTGTCGCACTTTTATTGTTAGTAAAAACTGATCTTTTTTGATAATCTTAAAGCTGTATTATGTACATACATAATATACAGTATTAATAATAATATTACAGTATGTGGCTAAATATAAATTATTCGAAATTACTTTCCACGCTAGTGCGTTTCCTTTGTTGCAAAAGTGTAGTTCGTAATAAGTTTTACCTATTTTTTATCTTTCCTGGAATTACATTCTTTCTATGTTTTCTGAGTGAAAGAGAAAAATTATGTTTGCAACGCACCAGTATGATATATTCTCATTACAAGCCTTAATCATGCTGGCCCTGATGGGTCTGGCTATTTCGATTTTACTTCTCTGACTGCAAATTCCCGAAGTGTGACATGACCATCGTTTGAGTAGAACCTTTAAATATATTATAAGCATCAGTGTATATACAACGTTTACTTAATATTGAGATATACTTAATATAGAGGTCTACCTTAATAAGGAAATGGTACAAAAATAGTGAATTATTGCATGTGAAATTCATATACAGTAAGATATACTCATTAAGTCAGTACTTAACATTAAGATTTCACTGTATTTCATGTGTCTGAATTTCATCCTACCGCCATCTAAGAGATTCATTAAAAAAAAACAACAACACATCCGTACCAAAATCCCTGCATAATCACATCCGAAATAAAAAAAAAAAAAACCTCAGAAAAACAACTCTCACGCTACATTCCACTTTGCAGACGCATAAAAGAAACAGGCTGTGGCCAATGTTGCCATGCTTAGCTCCTGAATGATCAAAGTCCATCTAGTTCATCTATTCGAGCACGCAAGTCCTAAAGAAGATTAAATGCCTCGACCACGACTGGAGTTACGGTAGCAATGATGGCAGTAATTGCCATGGGGAAGACTGAAAATCAAATATTATGAATTATCGATTTATTACCTGACTTTGATATCATGAGGCAAAGTTACTGTGTACGCAGTCTCATTTTTACCTCCTTTTCTCTCTCATCCTCTCTCTCTCTCTCTCTTTCTCTTCCTGTATCTGTCCCTCTCTGTCTTTCTGTCTGTCTTTCTGTCTGCCTGTCTGTCTGTCTCTCTCTCTCCCTCTCTCTCACACACACCCACACACACACACACACACACACACACACACACACACACACAACACACACACACACACACACACACACACACACACACACACACACACACACACACACTCTGCCTTTTTTCTTCACTGACTTATGGTCTACTTTAATCACGCTTATAATTTCATTTTAGTATGTTTTAAAGAATGATCCCTCTTGGCTATTATTCTCTTTTTTTAAACGTCTTCCTGTGGTTACGAGAACAGTAAACTTGCAGGAGCTCCTGTCCATCGTCAGCTTATATTCTAAAGGCTTCCTTTCTGCAATGCATTATTTATGACTCTTATCTAAAGCATGACCGCGCATATAGCGTGCCTTGTATCTAAAGGCAACATGGCATTTAATCGACATGTTTTAGTGTGTAGTTTCAGATAATGACGCAAGGCAAGGCAAGGCAAGGCAAAGCAAGGCAAGGCAAGGCAAGGCAAGGCAAGGCAAGGCAAGGCAAGGCAAAGCAAGGTGGGTAAAGTTAGATAAGAAAAGGTAGGAGTTTGATAAAATACAAAGAGAAAAAGAAAAAAAGTTACAAATAAACGTTAAAGTATTTTTTTCTCAAATCTTTTGGATGGCGGTGAAGTAAAATTCAAAACATGAACTACAGTGGAATCTTAGTATTAATTATTCATTTTTAAATATGAATTACACATGGAAGACTAATTATTAGTTTACCATCTCATTATCAAGGCAGACCTCGACAAGCACATCTCCAAGCCGAATCCATATCCTCTGAAATCGATGAGCTGCTTTTAAGAAGCAGTTTCTGAGGTACAGTTTATATCAAGCCTTCAAACCTTTTAACAAGTTGACCAACACAGTTTCAAGTTATGGGCAGTAAACTTCAAAACTTTACCACTTTATAGCAGACATGATGTGAGACTATCTGAAAACAACACTCTTCAGATTTCCAGCACTCAAAGAAAAACAAAACACAAAATCGAGTAAGAATCAAAGGTTCCAATTATCCAGACATGGCCTGCCTTGAAGCTGAAACTCACGTTTCTGAGCTACATTTCAATGCGAGTCCAATGCCTACTACTCTTGCGTACTATTAGGGTGTAATAACTTATACTAAATTCTCTACAAAAATGCGCGTTAGGAACACCACTGTACAAACGTTACTCCCACAAATCAGAAAACTTTGGTTATAAATTATTAACCGAGCTGCTTGAAAAAAATCGAAGAATCTAATTCGAAAAAAACAACAACGTGAAACCTTACTGCCAGAAATCAGAAAACCTTGGCTACAATTAATTATTAACTATATCTATATGCCTGGAAATAATCGAATAATCTAATTCGGAAAAACTGAAACGTTCCTCACAAAAATCAGAAAACCTAGGCTATAAATTATGAACTAGATCTATCTGCTTAAAGAAAATCAAAGAATCCAATTCGGTTTTTAAAAAAAAGGACAAAAACAAACTATTAAGCAAACTGGTTGTGCTTCTTTTGTTTGTCAATTGTCGAGGCCAAGATATTGATTTTTTGCCTGGATAACACTGATCTGCGGCCCAGCTTTTCTTCTAAAATTAGCTCAAATTGTAAACCCCGGGGCCAAAGCATGGTGCTTTTAATGCCATTAAACCTCGATTAGGGTCTTGAAGACTGTGTTTATGTAATGCTCTGCAGCAAAAATAGAAAGAACAAGCTAACGGACTGGAATGATTAAGCCTAGGATAGTCCGATTTCCAAAAATAAAAGTTGTCAGTGCTGAGCCTAAGTGTTATTACAATTTTATTCATTTTTTTTTTAATTGGGGATGATTTTATTGTCTTCCTTCTTCGAATTGTTACTGCAAAATCTGTGAAAACATCATTATTCGTAATCATGTACTTTGTTACATTGTCCATGTCCATTTTTACTCATCTCAGCCACAGACCGTCCTTGCCCACAACATTGGATAATATACATAAAATACTGGACTCGCACATTCGTCCACGGGCGACATTCAAGACATCTTCGATCTACCGCTTGCTTTAGGGGTTAGGGACAAAATTAAAAAAAGGGCAAGCACACATGAGAGAGTACTTAAAAAATGACAATGTCCAAGAGTGCTTTTTCGTCACCAACTCTACCCCTAATCCTACCCTTAACCCTAAAACCAAGCCCTAGATGAGAGAATCCCAGGACAATTTCCGTTTATGTATGTTCTTAACCCTTGTAACACAACCGTTGAACCCGTTCTCACCTATTGCTCCACAACACTAGACGCGACGATCAAATAAATTCACATGCCCAGTATGAATTGATTGGCTGGCAGACAGTGTGGAATAGTTATTATCCGTATAAGTGGGTCACGCAGCCAGCGGGTGGCTGGACCCAAGTCGCCTCGCGCTACTTGCGTCAGTACTCTTGCAGCATTATTTATTAGAGACAGCTAGAGACAGCGTAACTAGGCAACGACGAGTAACTCATAACTTCTGTCTCAAACATCAACGGAATGACGGCATTGTTCGTGTAGATGATGGTAATATACGCGCACAAAACGGAACAGCTGTGAAATCAACTGACGATAGGTGGTGACGATGATGAGGAAGAATATGAATGATTTGTGGAGTGATGGTGACCAAAGTGACAGTGAGACTGGCAGATGTTATTAACTCAGTTATTAACTCCGTTACGAACGACACTATAACGACAATATTCACGGAGGTGATTATTGTTGTAGATGATGGTGATCATGATGATGATGATGATTCTATTGATAAAGGCCTTAGCGCCGAAACGTTTAGAAGTAATTTTCGGTCTTATTTCTTAACCATATTTTTAATAAAGTCCTTGAATTAAGATTGAGCTTTTAATTTTTCTCAGTTTTAAATGATGATGATGAAGATGATGATGATGATGATGACGACGACGCTTTTGTTAGTTACGATCATAATGAGGACGCTGACGATAATGATGAAATAGTGAAGATGACATGCTTTTAATGAATGGTGATGACGATAATGGTCATAATGACATGATGCTCCTGATGAAGAGAATTATGGCGGTGATGATGAAGATGATGGTGGTGATGGTGGTGATGGTGGTGGTGATGATGATGATCCTACCTCATGCGAGTGGGACTCAAACTCCTAGGCCTGTTGATAATGGGCTGAGGTTTGGGTTTGGCACCAGAGCCTGAACTTTCGGCTATTTTCACAAGTCTCTGGAGTAATTCTTCATCTGTAAAAGATTACATAATAAAAAGATGAGAGAGAAAAAATACAGACCTTACAACCTCGACCCTCGGGCCTGGGATAAGAAATGCACCATGAAATAACTGTAACAGTATAAATTCTGCCCCGTAAAGAATATATTAGCTTTGTTTGTTTCCGAAATATATGTATGGGATTGGTTTGCATCATTATTTTGTCCACATTAGTTTATAACAAATTACGAAGCCAACTAAACTATTAATGAGCTACGGTTATGATGATGTTATAGAAATGTTAAAGTAATGGAATGTGAGCTAAAATTATGCATGTCTCGGGCATGCAAGTGTGCGTCGAAATCAGCAGGCACACCACATAGTGGGAGCGGCAAGGACTGAACTTTGAAGGAGCTAAAGCTTGACCAAGAAGACATTACAGGTGCTGTGTGGACGTTCTTGGTGATGGCATGCCAGAAGCTAACAATGTAAGATTCAGTGAGCATGGTGTCAGTCATGAAGGGATCTGGCAGACATTTCCGACTCATGGGTAGTGCCAGGAGAACATATAGTCTCACAGGCAGAGTTAGTGTCTTCACTCTTTGCTGGCTGCTCGAGAAGGGGGACAGAGTGTATAATCATTATGGGAATATCCCTTGTGCTTTGACGTCGATTCCAGACACAGATATTGAACTACGTTATGGGATCTTATGCGAGCACGTTTTACAGAAGACTTTACTCTTATATAATAGTCTGATGAAATAAAGAACAACAATCATTAAAAAGGATGGTGAATCTTACAACCATCCCCCAAATGTACACGGGGAAACAAGCATCTTCTACAATCTAGGCGAAGACTGGATGACGGAGAAGATCGTGTATAGTTGAAATAAAACTCAGCACGTCTACGAATAAGCTTTAACGGTTTTCAAATACAGTGTACCACTAACAGAAACAGCTATCCAAGATGATTTAGTCTACAAACAATATGGGTGAGAGTGAAATAATGGCAAGGCTGGAGAAACAGCAAGAAGTAGAGGAAAGCGATGAGAACATGCACATTAACGTTGGGATCTCTTACCATCGTAAGAATTACATTCGTCTTGCATGATGAACAATACTAAAGATGCCTTCAGTATCGATGAATCAATGAAACCCTTATGATAGTAAGAGATAACATAGTTAATGCGCACGCTCTCGAATATTGGGACTGACAGAGTGGCACCAAAGGAAGGTGGAGAGGAGAGGAAAGATCCAGAATAAATCAAATGAACATGGGCAACATCACAGACAAGAGCCCTGAGGATTATACATCCGCGAATTAGTGTAGGTCAATGGGGTTGGATTTACAGTCGTGCCAAGCCAAATATGTGTTTTTCAAGTAATTTATTTTTTCTCTGCCACGCGCCAAGTGAGCGCAGGTGTTGCCTATCCTAATGCATATCTTGCATCCTTAACTAATATGGATTCAGTTATAGTAGCGCTGCTTGAGCTCAACGGTCGGAAAGATATTGGGCAAGCAAGTGGGCCAGCTTCATTTTATGTGACACTGACTGAAGTTCCAACTGGGCTTTTATGGGGGAAGGGGAAGGGGTGAGGGCAGAGGGGAGCTGGTTCAAAGGATGACATACAACAGGAATGTTGAGTGAAATCCAATTTTGATTATGATTAAAATGCACATATACAACTTTAAAAAATGGCAGTGAGAATGGCCAGTCAACATTAGGACCGAGCTGACAGCAGTTTAAACTTAGTAATGGATTATTATAGACTAAATATTTGAGCATGTGTGACTTTCACATGTCAAGAAATGAAAGATGAATTAGTACTGTCGTGTCAACAGATCGCCAGGCATTGCAAAGACCATCCTGCAGGGAACTGTTCCGGGAAACAGAAAGCCGACAGAAGAAGGTTACACATGTCTATTAAAAAATACCTCTTTATTCCAATAAACAATTTTCTCTACAGCTACTCTATAGCCTTCCGACATGGGCCAGAACTTCTTTATTAATTTTCAGTACTCACTGTGCTCAAATAAAATGTGGTTTAAAACATAACTTTAGCAGTGAACTTCTGAGATAATCCAGGTTGAGTGAAAAGAGGCTGAAAAAAATCTGTCCTTGTCGATGGCAACAGGCCCGCACTTATGGTGGACAGCAACCCCATTGGAAAAATCCTACAGACTTTGATAAGTTTGGGCAAAATAAAGACTGCATTTCCCACAAATCGCAGGTCAAGGCAATTATTCTGCATGCAATTCTAGGCAATCTCTCCAAAGGACAGATTTTTTTGTTTAGTACTAACGCATGTAACAATGCAATAATAAGGGCTTAATAGATATTTTTAACCAGAAGAGATGGGACGATAATATCCGAGAGTGGACTGGATTGAAGCTGAGCGAAACAATGAGAATCACAGAGGACAAAGAGAAATGGAGAAAGTTGGTCAACAGATCATGAGTGGTGCCCCAACGACCTCACAGGGGTATAGGATAGGATAGGATAGGATAGGATAGGATAGGATAGGACAGGATAGGACAGGATAGGATAGGACAGGATAGGACAGGATAGGATAAGATAGGATAGGATAGGATAGGATAGGATAGGATAGGATAGGATAGGATAAGATAGGATAGGATAGGATAAGATAAGATAGGATAGGATAGGACAGGATAGGATAGGATAAGATAGGATAGGATAAGATAGGATAAGATAGGATAGGATAGGATAGGATAGGATAGGATAGGATAGGATAGGATAGGACAAGATAGGATAGGATAGGATAGGATAGGATAAGATAGGATAGGATAGGATAGGATAGGATAGGATAGGAATGGAACTTTACAGGCTTGCGCCGGGAGAACGATGCACCCATGGACGTCATTTGCTGTGGAAGAAAGAAACTGTAGTTTGTGCCAAAGAGAGGTAGGCGGGTGGGTGGTAAATTCCATTATTCATTTATTTGTCTTTATCTAGCGGTCAAATAAAACAAAAAAAGAAAACTTAATATCATACTTCTACAATCGTCCAAATTACTTAAAAACGAAAGAACTCTTTGATAGCACAGCTATAAAGCAGTCGGAGAAATGGCAGTATTTGTATTATGTGTGTGTGTGTGTGTGTGTGTGTGTGTGTGTGTGTGTGTGTGTGTGTGTTGCGTGTGTGTGTTGTATGTATGTTTGTGTGTGTGTGTGTGTGTGTGTCTGTGTGTCTGTGTGTCTGTGTGTTGTGCGTGTGTGTGTGTTGTATGTGTGTGTGTGTGTATGTTTGTGTGTGTGTGTGTGTGTGTGTGTGTGTGTTGTGTGTGTGTGTGTGTGTGTGTGTGTGTGTGTGTGTGTGTGTGTGTGAAAGAGAGACAGATAGACAGACATACAGAGAGAGAGATTGTGAAAGAGAGACAGATAGACAGACATACAGAGAGAGAGAGAGAGAGAGAAAGAGAGAGAGAGAGACTGAAGAGAATGAAAGAGATGCCAGTTAGTGAATATAAGTGTCACTTATTTAGCCTACATATTTTTTGGCATTTTATTTCAATCTTCTTTCCATTATTTCTAGATCTAACTTGTTGAATTAACAAAAATAATTTAGGCTTCCGTCATGTGGTTGGCTTTGACCTACACAGAGTCTCTTTTACCTCTTTCTATTATATTTTGCCGATTGATGAACGGAACCGACGATGACCTTAAGTAAATTAACATGACAGGATAGAATTCATGATCAGGTTCAGCCTGGCCAAATGGCTGCGGCGTTGGATTCAAGATCTAAAGGTCGTGGATTCGATTCCCAACCACGGTCGTGTTGTAAGTGCCCTGGTAAAGCATTTCATCGACATTTTCCTCAGTCCGCCCGTCTGTAAAATGGGTACCTGGTTATAGGCAGTGAAAGATATTGTCAGAATATTAGTGATAAGCGCCTCTAAATATAAGTGGCACTATATGCTCCCCAAGTAGCTGAGAAATCTTAGAATGATCAGGCCTGTTGGGGTAATAATAGTGTGAAGTCGCCTAAGCCGGCGTTAGCCTGGATACGAGACTAAAACTGTTTTTGAAATGGCAACCACAATGTTAATCGCCATTATTTCTTTAGGCTCCACTTCACCACCACATATTATACCCAGAGGGTAAAATTGGTTATTAATTCATTGCTTTGAAGTATAGATTGGGTTTGGTATCGGCTAAATCAGTTCAAACGTGCAGTTTGTTGATGTAAGTTTTTACAGTTTCATTACGAATATGAATGGGGCGATTTGTAATAAGCTTTATTATCGGGACATTTTATCATTCCTTGCCAACAGCCGCTCATTTTGTCAGCTTTGCTTCAAAAGCTACTTTTTATGTTTTCATCTTGATAAACAAAAAAAGCTCTGTGCTATGTCTGTATATTTCATGATCACAATTTTATGATCATGATCATATTGTACTATTAATAATAAATGTTATAGTAATAATGATATCGCGAATGCAGGGAACATTTCGTCATGCTACTTCTCGCTCTCTTTTCCCCTGTAGGCCAGATCACACAATAACTTTCAGAACTCCCATGGAGCAAACACACTGTCATTTACAAGTGAAAGATATAAGATATTTTTTTTATTGATATACGCGTCTACAGCTTCATTACGAATATGAATGGGTGACAATAGGTCTCATAATAATCAGGATAATCCCGCTCACACTCACCATTATTACCCCAGAAGACCGGATCACCCTGAGCCTTTCTCATCTCCTTGGGAAGCATACAGTGCTCCTGCCATTTACAGACGCCGATCTCTAGCATTCGCACAACATCTTTCACTGCCTAAAATCAGGTTTCCATTTTACAAACGGGTGAACTGAGAAAAATGTGAATGAAGTGCTTTCCAAAACAACATACTACACGACCGTAGTCGGGATTCGAACTCAGGACCTTGATATCTTAAGTCCAACGCTGCAACCATTTGGGCACGCTGCTTCACATATCTGTGTTCCTTGACGAAACTGGAGCAAAAGCAGAGCAGGATAGAATGTAGGAGGAAACTAGTTTCAGCAGTTGCCACCAAACCTAAAAGCATCTACATGTAAACAGTCCAAGCGTCAAAAACAGCACTGATCCATGAGTATTTGACATGGTGAAATCACACAGACAGAATTTCTAAAGTAAGTATCATATTGCATGTTGCCTATGAGCACACAAACATATTGCTTATAATAACTCTCCAGATATAAGTGGCTGTCCAGAAAAATCCCAAAGGAATAGCCGCATAGAGCATCCACTGGGGCATGCCAAAAGATATGGTGGGAGTCCCAAATATGGTAAGTAAACTTTTTCAAAGGAACTACTATTTTACAAGTGGTTTACTCAGTCAAAGTTTTAAAATAGTTTGTATAAGGCATAGAGCCGTTGACGAAAAGGTCCATTAATATATTTGAAACCATAGATAATGACATCCACTGGTGCCCTGCTCCTACTTTCGATGTAACTAAAAAAAAATCTTAAGTTTTATTCAATGTCTAAATTCCATCCACTTCCCCACAACGCGTACCTCTGATGTTGGTGCAGCTGCTATGCGCTGCATAAATGTACTCCATCATGTATTGCTCAGATGTAAGTGTTAGACGTAATGAGCTGAATAAATTATTCTTATTGTTATTGCCATCAATGTGAGGGTAAACGCACCCTCAACCACAGTGTCATGCATTGGAGAAAGTCAGAGGAATGCCTTCGTCCATTTTGAATTGTCGGACTCTTTTTGGTATAGTGCCCAACGCCTAAGCTCATTGGTTTTCCTATTACAGCATGTACCACGTGGAATTGGCACACTTTGATAATGGTAGATTCGCAAAGGGCTGTTGGGACATTCATCATACTGAACTTAAAGTCAGTGTGAAAATATTATGGATTTGTATTATTTCATTATTAACTATTTTATTTTATTGCACTTCATTACACTATAATACCTTAAAATGCAATATTTTAGTTACATTATTTTATGTGAAATATAATCAAATTATATAACATTGCCAAGAAATAAGCACAGTAATTAGTGAACTTGGCAAACCA
>JAWQUT010000347.1:456034-467461 GCA_033807755.1 Ellobium chinense | reverse complement strand
AATCACTCAGAAAGACAAATTAATTTTGCTCATTCGTTACAAATTCAAATTTGCTCATTCGTAAATATTCTGTTTTTGCTCAAAAGTATGCCCACTGTGAAGTAGTGTTTCTCAAAAATCATTCCGAAAGACAAATTAATTTTGCTCATTCGTAACAAATTCAAATGTGCTCATTCGTAAATCTGTTTTTACTCAAACGTATGCCCATTGTGGAGTAGTGTTTCTCAACAATAGTTCTATCCTGTAAACCAGGGACTCTTGTCTTTTGGTAATTTGCTATTAATTTTCCAAATTCACTGAGCAAACACAAATCTGAATCATCAACAAAATTATAAATCTTACTGTACTTACTGCTTTTGTGAATAGGAAATACCCAGTGCGCCATAAGTTATCAAAATTTAAAGTGTCGTATCTACATGTCCACGCGCCCTCGTAAAATAAACCACAAAGGAAACGAAGTAAGGGGCGAAAACGAATCTTCATATGTGCTCATGCATACTGGAGGGAGGGGGAGGACGTGGTCATGGGGCTTGTGAGCTATTCTCACAGTCTGAAGATTGTCCATTCTAAGGATTGCGGGACAGACACCCAAAACTTTTGAGACTCCCTCCAGAGATGTCTAACAGAATACTTGGCTTTAAAGCTGGGGAGGGGGGGGGGCNTTAGAGCGCTGCACCATAATGAGTAGCAATGGCTTTATTACGTATTTCGTTCGTAATATTGTGTATTTATGTCTAGAATGTATACTGTTCTATAAATTTATACATTTTGAATGAAATGTAGTACACTGTATGTCATTGTAAAACAAAATTTCTTGAGAGAAAGCAGGTGGTAAAAGCAAACCTTTGGTTTTAGTGACCAAAAAACAGAAGCGTTATTAACACTATTGCATGTCCACCTCCTATCTCAGGGGCGGATTTAGAAAAAATGCAAGGGGAGGAGGGTGCCCCCACATTAGCTTACATAATATATATTCAATCCACCCCCACCCTCACCCCTTTTTTAAAAAATGTATTCAAATATTTCTTTACATATCAAGGATTATGTAGAGCGACGGGATGAAAAACGTCTTACGCTACAAGTGTAGGGTGAAATTTAAAACTGATAATAATTTAGAGCACTAATTATAGAACAGTTCGAGCACTGGTGACATTCCCACCCCTAATGGATCCGCCAATGCCCCTTTTTATTCACTGTAGCAGGTAGTGAGCAAGTCGAAGTAGTATCCTTTAGACCTGATGTCAATAATTACGACTGTAACTGTGTCCACATTGCCTCTCGAAATTAATTATTCTGACACCTGTCGCTATGTACGGTTCTTTCGATTTTCTCATTATGTCTGCAGTATAGTTATTAACGTCCCGCTGCATGAGATCTAAGTGGTTTCATTATGCTTCAATGCTTAATCGTTCATCTCGATAATATATAGTATAATATTATGCAAATGGACAAATCTGTTGGAAAGACTCGTACAAAGCTGCAAATTTAACGGAAGGATGGGTGGGTGGATGGATGGATGGATGGATGGATGGATGGATGGATGGATGGATGGATGATGAATGGATGGTGTTACATTACTGTAATTTTTTTAAAATGTTATTTATTAAAATGAGAAAGAGGGAAAGTGAGAGCAAGAGAGAAAGTAAGAGAAGAGAGAGAAAAATGTCTTCAGGATTAAGAGGATGAATGAGGAGAAGACAGGAGGAGGGATCTGTCAAAGGACAAGTGAGAGGCAACATATTAATATTTAAAGAAGTAGCTATGCAAGATTGACTTGCAAAGCCAAAAAAAAAGGGTATTCGACTAGAGGCCATTTTCAATTTCATTTTTCAATTTACTTAATCGAACCCAGGTTATATAGTAACATATGGGTGGTCTAACATCGATAACGGATATCAAAACCCCAAAATAAAGACTTTTAAAAGCTTCTACGTCACTTCCCAATTAACGACTTTCGTGTATTGTAATATCCTGACTCAAATTTTCGTTATTAGATATCTCACTTACAGTAAGACGTAGCGTAAATATCTTCTAATATACGCATGCGGGAAATCTGGCCACACAATTTGATATACGATATAGCGTATGACTCCGTCTCCCCTTTAAGTTCCGCGTTTTCTTTCATTAGATTAAAAAAAAAAATTCGGACCTTGCATTACACTAACCTGAGATACAGTTGTCTGAAGTGGAAGGGGTGACAGCGTGACAAGGAATTCTGAGAAGTTTGCAATAGAAAAACAGTTTAATACTATATAAAATAATCTAGCATGTTTGCCAAGAACTTAAATGTATCTACAAGTACTGACCACTTGAGCCTAACATTAATGTATTCGTGCATTAGAAAGTATTTTAGTCTTCATTTCCCGAACAAACAAAACTTCAACATCGAACGATCCAAGTCATGTTTAGAGCCTCATATATCTTTTCCAAGTCTAGCGACATATGGCTCGTTTTGACTGGCTGCAAGACATAACAGTCTTTCTTGCAAAAAGAAAAAAAAAACAACACGAAGCAAGAGTGCGATCATAAAAATGAGCCCTCTATTAAACAGCATAAATCACGGCTTACTCGCATTATAACCATGCAATCTTCCCTTCCTTCACATAAACTATTTGCAAAAGATAAATTACATAAGAAAACAAAGATAGTGGAAAGTGGACCAGCGGCATGCATGTGCTCTTTGTGAAAGACCAGTTTTTACAATCTTTTTGCTTGAACTGACAGCAAAATCGAATCACACCCCAGCAGATGTTACAGCCGAAAACTTTAAAACAGTCAAACTTGTGGCAGCTTAAAGGACGTGAGTTCTCACTGATTAGGTGTACCGATGAGGATATTTCTACTCGTTTGCATTTCAAATTGTGGTCTTGAACAAAAGTAATTATTGCATTTGAGATTCTTGTTGTGTTAAGTAATGGAATTTCAGGGAGAGAGCACTATATATTATATTATATTATATTATATTATATTATATTATATTATATTATATTATATTATATCACACCACCTGTTAAATTACCAATGTTATTTGCTATAACTAAAATATTTGCTGGCCCTGATTACACATGTCGATTCAGTGGAGATTGCAATTGCTTCTTCGTAGATAGCTGGATACCCATGGAAGAATCTACAATTTTAGATTTTGTCCATGACCGTCGATAAATTCATCATAATAACTAAAAACTGAACAAAATGATACCCAAAAGTGTGTGTACTATGACCTGATGTCTTGACTATAACCTTACACATTAATATGGACGATATTATGAAACAATGCAGCTAACTAATGTTAGCCAGTTGACCTAATAGTTGCTCAACTCTTAAAGCTGCGCTATCTGACCGTTTTAATAACAGTTTTCTTTAAACCAAACCGTTCTGATGGATAGCGAGCTACCGAACTAGCGATCTGCAAAGTTTCTAAGTAGACTATTATAAAACGCTTGTTTTGAAAACCTGAGAAATAGTGCGGCGGTGTGAATGGTAAAGTGTCTAATTTACCTTTTCTCTTCTTTAATACCCTAGGCTAGTCTTGAACAATACTAAAGTAACTACTTTCTTGTTTTGCTGGAGTTTTTTTTTTTTTTTCAGGAGCAGAATTTGAAATACCATATTTCTTTGCACGCAACATGTCTACCTGTTCCGCTTTGCTATTTATTTTCATTTAGGACGCTCTAGAAGGATCTACAACCAGGAAACCGTTTTTGGTTAAAGCTACTTTTCACTGGATTTATAGACCAGGGACAGAGCCAGCATGGAGCTGTCAGCATCGCAAGAATGATCTTTCACTATCATACTAATATCATAAAGGTGAGAAGACGGGTTTAAGTATGGTGTAGCCTGTCGGCGTTTCATTACTAAAACCATCTCCATCCATAATGTCGGACATATCACCATAGATAGGAAACTCTCTTTCTCAGAGAGCGAGGCAACAGAAGGTATTCAGAGGAAGGTACCCCCATCTGACAATTGATTCGGCCCTTTGACTTCCTGACGCTTTGAAGGGGCTGAGCCACACTTGGGTAATCATTCCTAAATGTCCTACTGTTGCGGAGTTGCGTGGCAGGATTTGGGTTTTTTATTATTATTATTATTATTATGTAGGAAGGATATATTTTTAAGACCTCATTATTCTTTATGCAGCTATCTGTAACCGCCAGTTGTTGTTTTAAATTTCCTGAATGAAAAATTTGGCAGATTTTCCTGGTGAGATTTCACTGTTCAAAGATCGCACGACGCTTTTTTAGCGGTTGCCAGTAGGTCCTTGCTCTATACAATATCATTTTTTTTTCAAGTTTCAGAAATTCACTAATCAGGCTTGCAAGTTCATTCGAAGAATGGGTGTTGTCACTAGTGCAAACAAAGAAGTTAACCAAATTTCATTTCTATCTGTCGCAGGTTGTCTTCAGCTAGATTTTCTACCACGACACGACCACGATCATGCCGTGCCAAATCTTCGTTTGTAAACCAAGGAGGTCGATTTTGATGGCGCTTCTGTTTCTCTATCTCTTTGTCGTTTTCAGTATCTTCCGCCTCAATATCTTGATGCCCAGCTCCGACGTGAGTACTCATTCACATATACAGTAATAACGTTCAAGGGGAGGATTTAAGGGCGTTGGCGTCGTGAGCAAGAGAACAGGGTCAGGTTTCTCTCACTCCCTTTCTCTTTCTCTCTCTCTCTTCTTCTTCTTCTTTTCCTGCCCTTATTTGTCCCGACATAAACCTTTCTCTCATCCTCCGGCAAAGGACCCATGTTCGGAGTTGCGCAGGGTCAAAAACCAGTTATGGAAATGCTGGTATCAATACCAAATATTTTGGGATAATTTTGTAATAAATATTGATATTATTAATATTTCTTGTGCAACAATTAAGCAATAAAACGACCGGCTTGTATTTTAAAAGGTTGTAAAAAAACACAAAAAACTTGCAGATGACCGTTGTTTGTTGGTGGCAACGGAATAAGTAAGGCTTGCTGTAATTAGTACGCGACATTTAAGTTATGATACGTAATAATTTGCTGAGTTTACAAGAGTAGGCTATAGACAGGGATGTCCTTAAATTGCTCTAAAACAACAAGGTTCTCCTGCGACTTTCACCTACGACTGAGTAGAGAAACGAATCATTCCAAGTCTTTTTCTACTCTTTTATACGAAAAACTCGCGCAAATTTTTTTTTGCGAGGACATTATTTCAGATGAACACATTCATGCGACACACGAAAATAAATTAACACTTTAGTCTAACGCTCTGTCGTGTGCACGCCTTCACCACTATAATATGACGACAAACGGGCCGGGGCTGGCTTAGCCAATATGAGCACAGTTTAATGAGCATCACATTTGACTAAATTGACCGGAGCAGACAATGAGAACTTGAGAAATACAAATGACAGACACTATTTTTTTGTTTGTCGATTTTATTGCACCAAAAGCTAATCGGGGATATATATTTTAAAATTTGGTCAGCCTAGGGCCGACGGCAGAAAGGCAAATCTGAAGTTCATCTTTATATTTTGTTATGTATAGATGTACACATATTTTATATAAAGATACTGCATTGTAACCGCCTCCATAATTATCGGAATAAGATGAAATTCTTAAACTCTAAATCCAGTGAGTTCGCATTAAATCTTCTGACGGAAACGATAGATTTGAGTAGAGGGAAAAATTCGATACGTATGTCAGGGCAAACTGAATGGGGCAAATTTTCCTTTATTGATTCTGATGCTTTCGTTCTCATTCTCTTGTGTACACAGACTGTGCCATGCGAAGAATGTATTCCAGTCCTTAAAGTCACGAATCTATCTATTGCATTAGAAAGCAAGAGGGACGTCAAAGTCGACGAGCCAATAGTCAGTGAAACAGCAAAAATTGCCAAGAATAGTGTCACTGTCGTAAATCCAGCCTTAACCTTCGTCTCACACGAAAAAGTAGACTGGAACAATTATGAGTTGATAGCAAAGGAAACAAGTAGACAAGGTCCAGGTGAACAAGGCAAAGCGTTCACCTCAACCATACCAGTTGAGGAGAAAATGATTAAAGACCGACTGCTTGAGAAATACAGATACAATGTTTACGCCAGCGACTATATCTCGCTCGAGAGGTCGATAGGGGATTTGAGACCCGAGGCTTGTAAGACACAGACATTCTTGAAAGATATTCCTACAGATTCCGTCAGCGTGATTACCGTCTTTCACGACGAAAGAAATACTACGTTGCTCAGGACTGTCCACAGCATTGTCAATCGATCACCAGCCAGTTTGCTGAAGGAAGTAATTCTGGTTGACGACTTTAATACCAATGAGGATCTCATGGCTCCGCTTGACGAGTACATTGCTCAGCACTTCCCAAAAGTCAGAGTGCTTCGGAATCAAGTGCGACTCGGCTTGATCAAAAGCAGAATGGTGGGCGCTGCTGCCTCCAGCGGAAAATTTCTTCTCTTTCTTGACGCCCACATAGAGGTCAATCATAACTATCTGCCGCCCCTTTTAGAGCCCATTATACTCAATTACAGAACCATCGCTTGTCCCCAGGTAGATATCATCGACAACAATTCTTTGGAAATCCGTCCTTTGAGAAACAGAATGCGAGGTGCCTTCGACTGGGATTTGTGTTATAAAAGACTACCTGTCGACGAAACGATGGACGAAACAACACCTCATCCTAGTCCGGTTATGGTTGGATGCGCTTTTGCCATCAGTCGCCAGTGGTGGGAGGAGCTTGGGCAATACGATTCCGGTTTGCAAATCTGGGGGGGAGAGCAATACCAGCTGTCATTCAAATCCTGGCAGTGTGGTGGAAGTGTTATGGATGCTCCTTGTTCTAGAGTCGCACATCTCTTCCGTCCGATTCCTTACGTGAAGGAGTTGCTTAATGACGATGTAATCGAGAAAAACTTCCAGCGTGTATCGTCAGTCTGGATGGATGAGTACAAAGACTATGTACTTCGGAGAAGACCCCTGATGAAGGAAGTGGGGCCTGGAAACTTGACAAAGCAGTTTGAGATTAGGAGAAGACTAAACTGCAAATCTTTTAAGTGGTTTATGGAAGTGGTAGCACCAGATATTCCAAAATATTACCCATTAATCCCGCCTCCTTTTAAGGCCTGGGGTCAAATTCGAAACAAATTTAACTCCTCAGTGTGTGTCGAAGTTATGGAAAATGGTCATTTCAAATTGGATGACTGTGTCAAGAAACATAGTAAAGGGTTTGTGTACGACTGGAGGCTGCACATTCGCGAGACGTGGAAAAAATGCTTCGCTAACACTGCAGGATCTGTTTATGCTTGGGATTGCATAGATATCGAACGCAAACCAACTCAGAACTTTCTATGGAACCTAAACGACGGTCACCTCATTAACATGCACACTAAGTTGTGTGTCGATGTAGACACAACGACGCTGGAGCTGAATATGAAATTGTGCAATGGCAGTATCCAGACTCAGGCTTGGACTTTTGATGGCTACAATTCTACGCTAGTCAAGGAATCTTGGGATAAACATTCCTCAAAAATCCACGTTTGATCCGCGAGAATGGGAAGCTAATTGTGAACAATCGGGAAAGAGTGTTAGGGTCACTGGTGAGCACTAGGTTCGTGCGTGGAAGTTAGGGAACATATTCAGGCAGTAGGTATTTAAGAATTAAATTGTTGTGAAGTTAGCGTCCCTGAAGTGTAGGGATGTGTAACACGTTCAGACTATAAAGCTGAGAGCCCTGATTCGATTCCCAACAGGGGCACTAAATTTCTAGTGTAGGTTTTTTCGGCCATCTTCTCAAAATTGATCATTCATAGTAATTTGGCTAAAATATCTGATGACACACTTACCTTAAATAATATTATGTAACATCGAAAAATTATCTGACTGAGCTTACATTCCTCCCCTTTATTAATAAAGAAGGAATACTTTATACCTTGTCACCCGGTTCATGATGTTGTAAGATTACAACCCATCAGAGTGGGTTTCCACCATGGAATTATTACATTAAATGTTCGTGCTGCCACAATCGCTAAGAAACGCAAGACACGCTTACGAGAACGCCATGACATACATGAGAGGCAGGGGAGAGAAAGCTGGAGCGAGGAGGAGAGGGACATAGCTTTCCGTAACATCTACTGCATTAGGCATTCAGTCTTGACCATAGTTAGCATTGTATATAATAAATAAATAAATAAATAAAACATATATATATGAAATGTTTTCCTCTCTCTCTCTCTCTCTCTCTCTTTCTCTCTCTCTGTCTCTCTCTCTCTCTCTCTCTCTCTCTTTCTTTCTCTCTCNTCTCTCTCTCTCTCTCTCTCTCTCTCTCTCTTTCTCGTTCTTTCTCTACACAAATAAAAATGCATCAGAGTTCGCAAACAATAGTTTTGCAGTCAGTCAAAATAGGACGAAGTTGTTTTTTTGGCAGACTGATGTTATTGGTATGACATAAAAGGCTAAACCATGTACTTTCATTAGGTGAAACTGATTTTGATCTTGTATCGAGAGGCAGTGTGGCCATGTGGTTTGTGTGTCGTACTCAAAAACTGAAGACGGTTAAGTCTAAGCTTTGTATGTTTGACTCACTGATCGGGTGGTCCACGCTGTAGTGTCCTTGGGAAAGACACTTTACTCCCATTTTCTCACTCAACTCAGATGTAAATGAGTATCTAACTTTAGAGCTGAGNTACTGCTTAAATAAGTCGTATTTTTATTTCTTTTTAATTATTCGGGTCTGACATAGTTGTTTGATGAGACAAGAGGTGACCCCAGGCAGTGGCAAAAAGTTTTGAGAAAACTGCGACTGAAGAATAGCTTTTACTTTATAAATATTTCTCACTTCAGATTTATCGATAATTATTAACCATTTCCCATTAAATTAACGTGCATGTGTATATGTATGTAAATGATTTCACTGTCGATTTCTGCAGCAAACAAACATTTGGTAACCGATGGCTCCATTTACCTCAGAGTCTGAGTCCTTATCGATGTTGTTGTTATTGCTTTGTTATTGTTGTTGTTGTTGGTGTTGCTGTTTAATGGGATGATACCGATCTCTGTAGAAACTAAAGAACTCACTTCTCGCAGTTAATGCGCCTGTCTAAAACACGACTAGCATCAGTTCCTGAACAAAAACACTGACAGGGATTTCCTGTTTTTCCCCTAAAACGTATTTCCTCGCCTGCTTTATCTTGCAGATAATTTGGTTTGATATGTGGTCACTGGACATCTCGACACAGCATATACTTGGCAAAGTTATCTCAAATTCTAGGTCATTCGGAGTGCACATTTCCGTCTGTGTAAAATACCAAGGTATAGATCCACCTCCAAGCGATGGTTGCCAGCTACAGGCCTTAGCGATCAAAGATCAGGTACACCAAACAAACAAATAAATTTTGGAAAGGAAGTGCAGAACCAAGATTCAAATGAGGATGATCAAAAGATAGCCAAAGCAAAATTTCTTGATAATTTTTATTATATTTTTGGGTAGCTTAGCCAAACATTTTGTGTAGGAGTAGAACGTTATTCTATTCTATGTGTAACATGTAACAAAAACAGACTCTAATTCATTGTGCAGAGACAACCTGTCGCACTGTGCAAGAGAAGGCAGATAAAATTTCGAGATACATATCCTTTTCGGTGAATATTGATTGAGAATTTCTCGACTGAGTCACCCATACAAAACACTCGTATTATCTCCAACACCTGACACAGGTTATGGTGTAAACCATATAAATCTAGGTTTTAATCTCCTTTTTTTTAATATACTAATTGATTGTGATTTATATTTATGGAAGCTTTCCTCCGATCTGGAGGAGAAGAGAGAAAGGAGAGATGTGGATATAATTGAGAGCATGTGCATTAACGGTGGGATCTCTCTGCCTATGACTTTTCACCAACCAAACACAAACACACCCTCTTAAATCTTGCCTGTTTTTGTAAAATTATCCTGAATTCCTGTAGTTTCGATCATATTACTGCGCAACATTTCCTCCCCAGACATACTCACTGTTAACACCATCCAGACTGGAGAATATTGCTGTGTCGGGTTTTGTTCCTAATTTTCATTTCCTGTATGTTTATAATATGTAGTTTTGTCTAGTTGTGTACCTGCCATGCACTATCAATATCTGACTACCCATATATTACTATGTAACTAGGGTGCGATTACATAAATTGAATTGAAGTAAAATTGACTTTAACATTAAATCTGCATGTTGAAAGCTACTAAGAACGCATTCAGCAACGATGCACTGATGTAATTCTTACGATGACAAAAGATCCCATCGCTAGTGCGCAAGCTCTCAAATAATAAAACTGACGCCAGTACTACCCTATTAATCATCATCACGCACGTCGTGGTCGCTAATAATATGTTGCATTAATTTTTTCTGTTCCGGATCTTTAATTTGGAACGCACTGCCAACAACGCATGCAAACCAGCCTTGATTCATTTAAACATTAATTAAAAACATATCTGTTCATAAAACTATCTGTCAGAGTAGATACTCCATTTCGTACTCGAAATGCTTATCAGTTTCTTCCTAAAATTAAGCTTTTGCATATATGTTTATATTGTACCATGTGTGTATGTGGGTTCTCATGTGTGCGCGAATTTGTAAAATGATGCGTGCGTCTCATAGTAGTGTATAGGCCAATGTACTGTAAAGGGTCTTGAGCTTTTCGACGGTGAGGTGCGATAAAAATCCGCTTTATCATTATTATTATTGTTGTTGTTGTTGTTGTTGTTGTTGTTTTTAGTGTAGTAAAGCAGGGGAAAAACAAAATAAAGCTAAATAGTAATAGGACTATCGTAAACATTAATTCCAAGAAAAATCTGAAATGAAGCTGGGAAAAGAAGCCTTTTTCCTTGCTTTCTGTGAGGGTTGGGCGATACCTCGGCACCAGTACCGGTCCCAACGGTTCCAGGGACAGAACCGGTACCACGGTTCCTCTCGGCTCGTACCGCGGTTCTAGTTTTCCCGGTTCTCAGGTATCGACGCAGAGCCTTGACCTTTTTGATAGCTCTTCGTTGTTTCCTAACCTAATGCTGAGCAAGAGCCGAGGTACCGGCACTGAGAGATACTGCGCGTTTATAGGCTAGAATAATGTTTCTCCGCACCTCGCTTGAAACAACAAATTCGACCAGGGGGAGTGGGAGGGTAAATAAAACGGTGTTGACAATGTACCATGTAGGCTTGGTTAGTGACTTCAAGCTTCATGCTGATAACCTTATCGTACATTTGTTAAAGCTGGCGAACTCTTTAATCTGGGACTAACAACCGCAGACCTTCCGCCAGACATGCGCGTTACCAGTCACTACCAGACGAGACTGGGTACCGACTCTGGAGTCTCGGCACACGGTACGTCCGTGGGTACCGGTACCTACGGTTCCATAGGTATGGAGTACCGGTACCCACGGAACCGGAAAAATGTCAGTACCGCCCAGCCCTA
>JAWQUT010000347.1:422877-456024 GCA_033807755.1 Ellobium chinense | reverse complement strand
GTTGACAGCTCCGGTAGATCTATGCAAGAATCAGAAAATCTAGAATCAAGAAAATTCAGTAGTAGCTCAAGTTGCTTCAAAGCCCCAAACCGTAAGAGTGCGACCATATTAATATAATCGTCACAAATCTTACTACCTACCTTGAGGGGACAGACCTGGTGTCTCGTTGCTACACTGAGGAGGTGGGGCTGACTGACTTCTGGGGGTGACGGTAATCGTTTGCTTAACTTCTGCAACACAGAAAGAAAACAAAAAGACACTTCAATCGTTACATTTTCGTGACCAGATGTATTTTGCAATGACGTCGAGATTTTTAATAAACAAAAGAAAGCACAAAACACATTTTAATTTACCAGTACTCATTCGCTTCAAGTTTCCTCTGTAATTTGTGGGATACTGCAAGAGCTTGTCACGTGAAAATCAATGTTTTCTTAAATAATTGCAGCTTCTTTAAGTGGGTAGTGGAAAATAATTGCCAAGGGGGAATATCCAACCGTAGTTAAAAAGTCAAAAAGTCAGTTGCCTGTTGTTCGTACGCCAAAAGTCAACCAGACAAAACTCAACTCTGTGGTTGTTAAGAGGTAATTTTAATGACTAGTAAGTTCTATGACAACCTACTGTTACGTTGCTGACGTACAAAAAGTATGTGGTGCAGATTTCATATCTTAAAAGCACGAAGTCAGTGAAAAGTGCAGTATTAACTGAATAGTCAGAGTGTGTTTTTTTCTCCTTTTATAACAAACTTCGTGATAAAGGAACCAGATCTTTATAAGTCATGATTGTGCATGGCTGAATCATTTAGCTTTCGTATTACTATTATCACCACCTGTCTCATAGTTAGTCAAAGTGAGACTTGTCTTCAGATTAGGAACTGAGATAGCACGCTCTCTGAAGAAGATTTTGGCCGCCCAATACCGAGTTCTTGCTTGTCACAGAGATCGAGATGAAAATCATTCCTCTACCCAATTTGCTGAGTTTGTTTTGGGGGGAATAGTTATTGATGTTTTATCTTGTNATTTACCAGTACTCATTCGCTTCAAGTTTCCTCTGTAATTTGTGGGACACTGCAAGAGCTTGTCACGTGAAAATCAATGTTTTCTTAAATAATTGCAGCTTCTTTAAGTGGGTAGTGGAAAATAATTCCCAAGGGGAAATATCCAACCGTAGTTAAAAAGTCAAAAAGTCAGTTGCCTGTTGTTTGTACGCAAAAAGTCAACCAGACAAAACTCAACTCTGTGGTTATTAAGAGGTAATTTTAATGACTAGTAAGTTCTATGACAACCTACTGTTACATTGCTGACGTACAAAAGTATGTGGTGCAGATTTCATATCTTAAAAGCACGAAGTCGGTGAAAATAACAGTATTAACTGAATAGACAGCGTGTGTAGTTTCTTCTTTTATAACAAACTTCGTGGTAAAATAACCAGATCCTCATAAATCATAATTGTGCATGGTTGAATCATTTAGCTTTCGTATTATTATTATCACCACCTGTCTCGTGGTTAGTCTAAGTGAGCCTTGTCTTCAGACTAGGAACTGAAATAGCACGCTCTCTGAAGGACATTTTGGCCGCCCAATACCGAGTTTTTGCTTGTCACAGAGATCGAGATTAAAATAATTCCTCTACCCAATATTGCTGAGTTTGTTTTTGGGGGAACAGTTATTGATGTTTTATATTGTTTTATTAAATAAATTTGAATGTTTGTTACGCTGATCAGATTACTTTTATAATGAAACGTTATTCTTCCTATCGATTTTTTGTCCCTTGCAAGGGGAAAACTCCCAGGCACTTCAAACGACTGAATCTAAGACCAAAATAACGCAAACTCAAACTATTTTTCTCTCAACGAAAGTACAAACACTAAGCTTTCACATCATACCAGTAATTTGATGCAGTCTAAGAGCGACCTAAGCCCCTTTTTGATGACTGTAAGACATTTAATTCTTGAGATCTTTCTAAGATGACACACACAAGACCAGAGAGCTGACTTCTCTTTTTCTTTGACGTTTTGCCCAGAAAAGCAAAAATACCTCATCTGACTTTTTTTTCCCATCCACCATAGAAGATACGGCCCGTTTTGCTTTGACTGAGCCAGATTCCAGGAAAAGATGTACATATGTACTGCAAGAATGTTGCACGATGTAAACTTTATTACTAAGCGTTACTGCAGCTCCTTACAGACGGGTGACCCAAAGTACTCAACCCATCACTGTTGGATCCAGTTTTGCCATGTTGTCCGTCCCTGATCATTGGACAGAGGCAGCAGGATATTGGCTGACAATAAAAGATGCTACCACTTACGCACGAAAAAGTGTTCTGACTGCGAAACTGGTCTTTTTCCCCTCCAAGTACGGTGAGTGGATAATGTTTCATTTTGTTCTTGTGATATATCTTGAAAACCATCATAGTATCAGAATCTCAGAGCACACTCAAGAAGACAGATCATGGGCACCTCCTAAGTGAGTAGATCTAGTACCTGGAGTCCTTTTGCTGATGGGCTTAACATGGATGTTTTTGTCTTAGATAGATTGGCGTCAGGGGAAATAACAGGGCTAACACTGGCAGGAGGAGCCATGACTGCATGTTGGTGAGCTTAAATAAATTGGACAGAGGGGAATTACTCGCCTCCATTAATGAGGAACGTTCCATGCTGCACGCAGAACGGCAAGGTTCAAACTTTGAAAGTTGTTAAAAGGATCAGGCAGGCAGTGTCAACTAAGAACGGAGGAATGAAAAATCAGCACGTGACGGGAACAGTCAGCCTTCATGCACTGCGCTATTTGCTACGGTGGACAGTGTACACATGGGGGTTGACCTACGAGTCATGAAATCGATCCCGAAACCAAGTAACCAAAGATATGTAATCCATTAAACTTTTTTTATTTTCCCTACCTGTTGATTTAGGAGGAGGGTCCGCTTTCTCCGCATCCGACGTCGGAGCGATCATCATGCCCATGAATTTGGTTTCGAAGTCTTCTGTCTTCACTGACTCATTGTCTGTCCCGTATCCTGTGCTCAACATTGTAGCAGAAGGGCGCGTCGCACTCTTCGACCGTAACCGGGTAGCCAGGGACCCCAGTGGCTTTCCTGGGTGAGCAGGGAGGTCTGGGGGCACTGAAAAAGATGAATGTGCAAGCATAAATATGATTCTGTTTTGAAATCGGCGAAAAGGGTCACCTGGCTGTTCACCAAGACTCGAAGATTCAAAACATAATTTATTTACCTCATGTCACAGGGACATTTGAGCGCCCAAACGTGGTTACAAAGTACATAACAATGAACAATGGCATAAACAAAAAGACAATAATAATAATATCAAAAGCGGATGTAAAATATACTCAAGCTAATGTTTTGAATACATTGGGGGGGATGAATGAGTAAACTGAATATACAGAATACTCCGGCTAACTGGCGTATCGCATATAATGTATGATATACATATTCCCATATTGTGGGAAATACAGTGTGCATATTTTTTGTTCAATATGTAAAGTTGATAGGAAATGTAGCCAGTGTGAGAATTTAGAAGACAAGTGTCATTGTTTGGCAGTGTCCAAGTTTCCAAAAGCACGTGACGGGAACAGTTAGCCTTCATAGTGATCTGAAATTAAAGCCTAATATGTTCCAGTTATAACATTTTCACAGAGCGA
Source organism: Ellobium chinense (assembly GCA_033807755.1). Lineage (NCBI taxonomy): Eukaryota > Metazoa > Mollusca > Gastropoda > Ellobiida > Ellobiidae > Ellobium > Ellobium chinense. The sequence continues at coordinate 452,372 of JAWQUT010000347.1, read as the reverse complement.
GTGCCAAGATGATATTGAAAGAAAATTGCCAGGATTATGTTTGCATGTATTAATAGAATAGAATAGAATAGAATAGAATAGAATAGAATAGAATAGAATAGAATAGAATAGTCTTTATAAATATATTTTAATCTTATTGATAAAAACATTGTTTTTTTTACAGTTTGCTTACCTACAGCACATTTTCTATCACGGATGAATTAAATAATTCCTTCTCTCTTACTGTCTTCCTCTTCCTCTTCCTCTTCTTCTTAAACAACAAAATTACTTTCTTCCTCTACCTTTTTTTTTCGTTTTTTTTCGTCCTTTTTTTTCTTCTTCTTCTCCAACTTCTTCTTCTTCAACAACTTCTTCTTTTTCTTACTTCTCCTTCTTCTTCTTCTCCTACTTCTTCTTCTCCAACTTCTTCTTCTCCTCCTTCTTCTTTTTCTTCTTCTCCTTCTTCTTCTTCTCCTACTTCTTCTTCTCCGTCTTCTTCTTCTCCTACTTCTTCTTCTACAACCTCTTCTTCTCCTTCTTCTTCGTCTTCTTCTTCTTCTTCTTCTTCTTCTTCTTCTTCTTCTTCTCCTTCTTCTTCTCCTTCTTCTTCTTCTCTTTCTTCTTCTTCTCCTTCTCCTTCTTTTCTCCTTCTCCTTCTTCTTCTCCTTCTCCTTCTTCTTCGTCTCCTTCTCCTTCTTCTTCTTCTTCTTCTTCTTCTTCTCCTTCTTCTCCTTCTCCTTCTTCTTCTTCCCCTACTTCTTCTTCTCCAACTTCTTCTTCTTCTTCTCCTTCTTCTTCTGCTTCTTCTCCTTCTTCTTCTTCTCCTTCTTCTTCTTCTTCTCCTTCTTCTTTTTCTTCTCCTTCTTCTTCTTCTTCTTCTTCTCCTTCTTCTTCTTCTCCTTCTCCTTCTTCTTCTCCTTCTCCTTCTTCTCCTTCTCCTTCTTCTTCTTCCCCTACTTCTTCTTCTCCAACTTCTTCTTCTTCTTCTTCTCCTTCTTCTTCTTCTTCTTCTCCTTCTTTTTTTTCTTCTCCTTCTTCTTCTTCTCCTTCTTCTTTTTCTTCTCCTTCTTCTTCTTCTTCTTCTTCTCCTTCTTCTCCTTCTTCTTCTTCTTCTTCTTCTTCTTCTTCTTCTTCTTCTTCTTCTCCTTCTCCTTCTCCTACTTCTCCTTCTCCTTCTTCTTCTTCCCCTACTTCTTCTTCTCCAACTTCTTCTTCTTCTTCTCCTTCTTCTTCTTCTTCTTCTCCTTCTTCTTTTTTTTCTCCTTCTTCTTCTTCTCCAACTTCTTCTTCTCTTTCTTCTTCTCCTTCTTCTTTTTCTTTTCTTCTTCTTCTCCTTCTTCTCCTTCTTCTCCTTCTTCTTCTCCTTCTTCTTCTTCTTCTTCTTCCTCTCCTTTTTCTTCTTCTTCTTCTTCCTTCTCCTTCTTCTTCTTCTTCTCCTTTTTCTTCTCCTTCTTCTTTTTCTTCTTCTTCTCCTTCTTCTCCTTCTTCTTCTTCTTCTTCTCCTTCTTCTTCTTCTTTTTCTTCTTCTCCTTCTTCTTCTCCTTCTTCTTCTTCTCCTACTTCTTCTTCTCCTTCTTCTTCGTCTTCTTCTTCTTCTTCTTCTTCTTCTCCAACTTCTTCTTCTCCTTCTTCTTCTTTTTCTCCTTCTTCTTCTTCTTCTCCTTCTTCTTCTTCTTCTTCTTCTCCAACTTCTTCTTCTCACTCTTCTTCTTCTCCTTCTTCTTCTCCTTATTCTTCTCTTTCCTTCTTCTTCTTCTTCATCAACTTCTTCTTCTTCTTCTCCTTCTTCTTCTTCTGCTTTTATTTCTTCTTCTTCTTCGGTAACAAGTAAACTGTCAGATCAACCTTGTTTAAATTCATCCTTCGTGTGGAAAAATTTGCCTGTATTGTTTAAATTCTTATGGTTAACGGGAGTTAATGAAAGACAGAAAGAGAAAAATCTTAAAAGATAATAATCTTTCACTATCTCATGTTACAATAATCTCTGTAGCCCGTCCTCAAAAAAAAGGGGGGNGGGGGGGGGGGTAATAAAAAATATGATAAGAAAATAAGGTCTATATGTGCCTCAGCTAGTCTAGAATCTAAAATCAGCATTCCTCTAGCCAGTAAAATCACATCGAAATCATGTAATACGCTGGTGTTAGCACAAACAGAGTAGGAAAAAATTCAAAACTAAAGCAAAACGAAATGGAATGAAAAATAACTACAGATCAAACAAAAACAAAAACAAAAACAAAAACAAACAAAAAAAAAAGGAAATATGGATTATGGGTTATTAAATGGATCTAAATTTTTTGAAAAGACAGATTGTGCGTGTAATAATAATGCAAAAGAAAAATTCGTTTTGAAGGGGAAGAATTTTTTTTCATTTTTCCTTCATAATTAAACAGAGTAGGGCAAACGGAAAATAACGAGAGAGAAGATTATTTAATGCGTAGATTAATTTAGTTAATAGAAAAGCCAATTAAAAAAAAACCGAAATAAATATTCCAATAGTTGCTTGTAATTGTAAATGATGGATTTTGAAAAAGGTGGAGAACATTCTCAACGAGTATACATATTGTAATAAAATATATAATGTAACTTATAATACTTAAATCTACGATGTTCTTATTTAAATAACCATGGAGATGTGCTTCATACACATTATATCTTCAAATTATGTTTTCGCTATTCCCTTCACTGACTCCTGACCGATTATTTTCTTCTCAGCTTCCAGTATGAAATTATTCCATTACCTTCCCATGATAAAAACAAAACGAATGTCATTATGCTTTCACAATGGTATAGTTTCTAACGACCGTAATCATTGAGGGATAACGTATGGATTAAGACAAACAAAATGTCGTGTGTACATGCACACCGTGTTTAATACGATCTCTTGGAAATACCACATTGAAAACATAGTCTTCCTAATGACTCAGAATTTCGTCAACAGAAACGTTTTACACCTACAATGATTTGATGATGCTCATTCATGATTCGGAGGAAGTTGGTGAACAAACAAGGATTGCCTAGACCATAAACTTGAAATATTGTTTTTAAATCAGACTCAGTCTATTCAAACTAATATGTATCAAATGCTAGCTATAACTAGACTACGTTGAATTCTAAAAACAAAATAAACACAATTTTAAAAATAATAAGCCAGTAAAAACAAGATGACCCAGCCAGGACGCTATGATATATTACAAAACGCCTCTGCTCCTACCGAGAAAACTAGCACTGGGCTAGGTTTGTTTAGTTCCTACAATTTGACAGATTGGGAAGCCACCCCCTTCCTTAGCATAGGAACTATCCTAATGCGGAAGAGACAGGAAACAACGCCTTCAGAGTGGCGTTTCCCATACTCGTATCTTTACCTCATTCATTAGCATAAAGACTACCGTTTACTCTTGCCGCATTCTCCTCCGACACAAGGCCATGGATAAGATGTTCCACTGATAAATTTTAAGCCGTAGATGGTTGCCACCATGTTGCCGAACTTTTTCTTCCGATTTTAAACAAATTACTACACCTATCTAACAAATCACTAGTAGGCGTGCACCCTTCCTTACTATGACTGGCGCGCACCAACCAAAAGCGTAATCTTTGCTAAAAGACTGTCCTCAGAGAACAAGGAAGATGTGTGGTTTCCCATTTTGTCAGATTTAAGCGACCAAACAAACTCAGCTCTGCCCCTTATTTCAGGCTGATTCAAGGGCGTAGCAATAATATGATCTGATGTACTAAAGTTGCCATGGGGTAATAGTGGATGGAGAATCACACGTCGTGCCTGGGGGAATCTACGTATGTCTCCCTACTGGGCGATGATCTTACATTTTTCAAGCGTACGTGAGAAAATCTGAAAGCTTGAGTCTTGAGAGGAGTCCGTGGATCCCCTCACGCAAGGCTAAGATTCTATTTCGCCCATTCAAACATCTTCACGAATCAAAGTTGTATCCAACACTCAGAAAGGGTCAGATGTAAAGCTTCAACAATGTGCTTGTTCTACATTTTAGAATTACCAAACCAAAGAGTAATCCTTCTTGCGTATAGGATCCATGAAAGATCCTTAAATTTCTTATAGTGTATTGTACACACATTGTTAGACTGCAAACATGTAAGTAACTTCAAAAATGTGTTTGTTTCAGCTGACTTCACCTACTATCTTTACAGAACAAGCCACCCCCTACAGGGCAGAAGTACAGGTTAATGAATCTGAAAAAGCCTTAAAAGAAAAAAAAACAACAAAAAAACTAGCATCCTGGTAGCTGATAAAGAAATATATTATTGAGTAGTAATACACGAAGCTTGTAAAGAAAACTGTAATGAAAAATAAACAGTGACTAGCTTCAACAGGCTCTTGGACTAATAAGTTTCTCAAAGCCATTCTCACGTTTCTTTTCTCTCGAAATTTTGTCGCTGGGTTCGTTAATCCTGACCCTGTGCTGGGTTTTTCCTTTATTAGAACCAGTAGAATTTCTTCTCCGTACCCGAGGTCTTGCTGGAGGGCTGGCTGCAGGCGCGTCTTCATCGTCTGGGGTTGCATTTGGGTCAGTGTTATGTTTTGTTATAGACATAGCATGACTCACCTCACGTGATGTTGACACTTACAATGTTTAACGAGGTTTATTGGAAACAAAAAGCCCAAACCACAAAATGGTATATGGGCATACACATACTACAGCTGCGACACATATAATAATCACAAGACTTTTAATATCCAGTCCAGTCTGAAGCCCGCTTAAGTGTGTCCATTATTACATTATTATTAACTCAACAGCCCAGATCACACATAGACATCCTATGCCCACAGGAGCTTATCACTTGTATTCTAACATATCCTTACTGTCTACAGTCAGATACACATTGTATAAATGGGTGGACTGAGGAATATTCCAATAAAATGCTTTACCAATGTGGTCATGGTAGGGATCGAGTTCAAGTTCAAAGCCACAACCTCTGGAACCGTCTGGAGTGCAATGATATTGTTCCCATCGACATAATCATGAACAAGAGCACAGTATGAGAAAGTGATAGGGAGAATGAAGAATTTCGTCAGGATGTAGCCTTGTCTTAAGAACATGAAATGAAACAGCGGAACAAACAGACATTAGTGCCTTTTAAATGACCATACTGCTTCCCGAAGTATGTGATTCCATCTCTCCTCACGGTATACTGAGGATGTTCAATCATAAAGAAACGAAAACACTCCATTGCCTAAGGTAATGGTTGATTTTCAAACCGCATTTTGTGATACTGCAGTGTTTCTTGGTGGTGTTTAATCATTAATCTACGTCGCTCTGTATTTGTTTACATGTAGCTTGAAACAATATTATAGCGCTTCAGACAAAGTCATTGCTGTGTGTTCCGTTCGCTGACTCAAAACCCAGCGAGGCGTCTATGTAGACTGGTCTATATGCTTTAGTATCGTTGGTGAACAATAATAATTAATCACAAACAAGCCATAGTTAAAGATCTAAAGAAGGAATGGTGATGGGGGTGAAGAAGTGTCAGTGTGGCTAACTTTATACCACAGCGAAGAATATCACGCTTCATGACAAAAGAATCACATTTTTTCTCATTTCTGTACGATACCGATGTAATTGTTAAAATTTCATCAGACATGTTGTTTTTTTTTTTTGTTGTTGTTGTTTCCTTGGCAAAGATAAAATTACTTATCTGGGCAGATCCAAGAAAACGAGTTCAATTTACATAAAGGAGCTCTTAAGCATAACTGAATGCATGCATCTGGAACTTTTTTTTTTTACCGGGGCTTCTTTTAATGTGTCCTCATTAAATACCAATTCATACCATTTTCTTCATAGATTTTGACTGGGAAGCATACCTGGACATGAATATACATGTACTTCTTTCCGCCATATTGCTCAGCATCTGCCGGTTGATGACTGACATGTGCTCACGATCACTTCAAAAGATGGACCGACGCAAGTGAAGTCGAATTACATCGCTTTGCCGTTCACTCCGCAAATAGTTTTTCTGATGCCATTTGTTAGATCCTTCACAAGCTACGTCTGTGCGATTCCAGACTAATTTTTATAACATGTAGCCAGCTTATGTTTAAGAAATATTTATACAATAGTTGTGCATAAAGTAGAAAGTTACCCACCTTTCTTTTTGCGCATGATCTCCTTGAACTTCTGGTCAATTTGCTGGGCGGTCACCGAGTCAAGGTCACTGGGAATATCTGAGTCAACTTTTCGAGCTCGGTCGTCTGAGAACGAAACAAAATAATGTCATGTTCATTTTCTACTGTTGTTGTTGCTGTTATTGTTATTATTGCTACTGCTGCTGTTGCCGTTGTTGTTATTCGTGTTGTTATTGTTGTTGTTGTTGTTGTTGCTGCTGCTGCTGTTGTTGATGTTGCTGTTGTTAGTATTGTTGTTGTTGCTGTTGTCGTTATTGTTGTTGTTGTTGTTGTTGTTGATAATGATGATGATGGAGATGACGATGTGTTGTTGTTGTGAGCAGTGAAGGAATGAAATTCTTATACATCCAAAGATCAATTAACTTAAAAGTAACAGTTGTTTCCACCAGTATAGTAGCCTAAAAGCGTTTCCTCCAAAGAAATTGTTAAGGGGAAGTAATTCAGACTCTCACTATTAAGTGAGGGATGTCCAGAGATTGTATCCCTTCATCAGAGAGTCACGGCTAGCTTGGCTGGTTGGCCATGGTTGCCTTCTGGTATCACGAAGAGCATTATTGCTTCGAAAAGTCAAGTTTTGTGACCAAGTAAATTCTTCAGGATTTATGTATTTATATACTTTTACATACAACAAAAGAACAACCATAGGACCACTTCGGTAACTTTCCAGGTTCTACTTTTTGACGTTATGGAGGGCAAAATGTCGGCTTCCTTCATGACGTACACTTTGCACCATTTCGCGCGAATGCACTGAGTGCTTTACATCGACCTCAGAATGTGGTAGAACGCTCCAAATGTGTCAACAAGAACAATATCTGCCTGAACTACTGGACCTAATAATATTCCTTCTGATCGTGATATTCTTTTACTTCCTTGACGAAAGCCTCTTATTTGTTTCCGTAGGACGAAAGGCCTGTGCCGCCATGTTGTCCAAACTTTCGGAAATCACATGACCGTTTAGTTCTTATTCTGAAGTGGTCTATTAACAAACTACCAGTTACATAGGATTGACAAGGCACACACAATATCGTATTGAAAATATTGAAGGGATCAAAATACCTATCCGTTACTGAGTTTCAGATTTGAAAAAAGAATCAAAACTTTCTTTACTCTGATGAGAACTGCGATACTTGAACAATCCGCTATTGGCTAACCACCAATCATTGCACGTTGTTTTTTGGCTCACCATCTGTCATGGCCGCCTCACTGTATATCTCCGCTGATCCTGCTATCTTCTGACCCTTGTCCACATCCGAGATATCAGAATCTCTGAAACTTGCAGAGCCCAGACCCGTGTCCGCTGAGCCGTTCAGGAGTGCTAAGAAACATGAGATGCAAAGTGATTGTGAGAGTGAATACACGAGGGTACGATCGAATGAGTTGAAAAGCAAGGCTGTTGTGTTATCCTCAGACATTAGTGATACTTTGTAAATTTCAGATTGCCTGAGTATTTGGCTGAAATTGTAGTATCCTAGTATGAACTGTCCTCCTCGGAGACTTTTAAATGGCCCCAAAATAAATTTACCTTGATGAAGAAGGCAATATAGGGAATGTGCTCAATGTTTATTTGAATGCATAGCCCCAATAAGCAGGTTCCCTTATCCGGGGAATTCCGTGCAATCCAAAACAAAATCGCATAGTATTAGCTAATAAGGATGAGGGATTGGCACCGTATGCAGGGATTTTTTTGTGTCCTTTTTATATTATCTATTCCATTTCTAAGTTTTTATCATCACCTCCACCTTTTTGCTTAGCCTTTACCTAGAAGCAAACATAAAGTCGAGAACAGCTCAAAAAGTATAAATACTAGTCGAATAGCTTCTCTGGGCCTAATAACTATTTGGGTTTCGAAAAGTATAGCTATACAGCCCTTTGGGACGTTGTCGCCCTCACTGTTATACGCATACGTCTAGAAGCACCTTATCGAGAGATAAAGCTCTTTTACAGAATACTACAAATTGTAGTGTGGATTATAAAGGGGTTGGAACTAAGACTTTACCAGCAAGCGAGGAATATCCTGCGTTTGTCTCCCTTCAATTCTGAAGTTGTTTTTTTTTAAGTGACAGGACAAAGACTCACGTCAGATTGACCAGATAGCCGTACATTTCACAGTTTGGAGGGTGGGGGGAAAGACAGCTATTGACACACAGCCAAAAACCAATGGCATGATGTAGAATGGAAGAAATAAAAGGTTAGGGCAGGTGTGTAAAGAGAGGGAGAGAGTGAGGGGGTAGGGAGAGAGAAACAGGGAGCTTAAAAGAGAGAGGGGGGGGGTAAAAATGAGGAAAGGAGAAATAGATGACAGGGAGAAATGTAAAAAATAAAAATAAAAATGTAATTATGTGATCAGGTGTACCCGCGTGTAAACAAAGCCGTGCATTACGAAACAACTGCAGGTTGGCGTTGTGACAGTAAGCAAACTTGAAATCCTTATGAACTAAGCTGATGATTACAGAGAGTGGTAGTTATTTCCACCCTTACTGGTATTCAATACAAATTCACGTTATCAGCAGCCGCCATTATTGTTTACCAGGAAGATCCTGGTCACGCGACATGGGTTTCGGTGTTCTGGAAATTTTTTCTGGAAGTATTTTCCGGAAATACTACATATTCATAAGGGGGCACGGGGCTTCGTTACTAACCTGTTTCGTGTCTCCCGAAAGGAGATGATCTTTGCCGTGTGGATCCCGATTTGGGTGATTTGGATTGAGGCTTGTCCGGCTTGGTCAGTTTGGATGAAAGCTGCATACGTTGAGGAGAGAGAGAACAGGAGTGATCAATCAATCAATCAATCAATCAATCAATCAATCAATCAATCAATCAATCAATCAATCAGTCAGTCAGTCAGTCAGTCAATCAATCAATGTAGGCATTTAGTGGAAAGAGATATTATTATTATTCAACTGGAGCAGCATGGCATCTCCAGTTTGCTAGTAAATCTGGGCGCGCCTTTCGGTCTTGCAAGGACTTGCAATCTTTAATATTTGAGAGCTTGCACATTCACGATGTGACTCTTACCAGCGTAGGAATTGCATTAATGCGTCGATGTTGAATGCATTCTTAATGGCGTTCAAAATGCACAGCCAATGTAATTATGGTGATAGTAAGAGATGCCATCGTTCATGCGCAAGTTCTCAAGTGTCATTACTGATCACATTACCGTGTCTTTTCCTTACAACGGTAATCATTTTTTGACTGCATTATACAGCAGTCAATCTTAATCCTTTGGAACTCCTCGGCAGCAGGGGAAAAGTTGCCTTTAAGTTTGAATATGTTTATCCGGTGACTTTTTCAAAGAAAATACATATTATTCTGAAACTTACACAACACTTATGAGTTGCAGAGTTGCAAATAAACAGATTGTGGTAAATTTGAAGTTGGTTAATAAAGATAATTTACTATTTTTCAATTTCTAGTTGTAATTATCTTGCTGTTGTGTGAGGTCACAAGACTATAATTTCTGCAGGTAAGGAGCCTATTCTATTCTATTCTATTCTATTCTATTCTATTCTATTCTATTCTATTCTATTCTATCCCAACCTGGGTCTCTTTCTCATCCATAGCATCCAGCTGTGCATCTATCTTGTCCAGAATCAAACTGACTGGGTCAGAGGTCGAGGTCACTGTCGGATGACCCAAGCTCCCATTACATAGCATGCTGTCAATGGTAATTATTGGCGTTTTGGCACTGGTGCCTTTGGAAGTATGTGAGTATGGTTTCGATGGTCGTTTGACTGTAGTGATGTAAGGTTGCTGATCGTCCTGGTCGTTCTCAGAGACGCCTGTGTGAAAGAATGAGACAAAAATATGTTGGTAAAGGTCTACGCTTACCGATAACGTACATCTAAGAGTGTCTTTTGCTATACAAGATATTGTCTGTGTGCCTGCCTACCTGTCTTCATGTATGCCTGCCTGTATGCATGTTTTCTTGCCTATCTGTCTGTCTACTTGCCTATACTGTCTGTCTGCTTGTCTTCAGATCGCCTGCCTGTCTGTCTGCCTGATTGCTTGTCTGTCCTGCCTTGTCCTGCCCTGCCCTGTCCTGCTCTACGCTGTTTGCTCTGCTTTGAATGCATTGCCAAATGCCTGCTTGCCTTTCAGCCAACTCTTTAGCGATTTGTGAAACAGTAAGATCAAAGACATTTCATATCATTCCGAGGACAATGCCATTGAATCTTTGGGAGAAAGTGAAGAGGTGGCTAAGAGTGAGATATCTATGACTCACATTCAATATAACCTCTTTGTTATCTCCTACCTGTCTGAGACCCGGAGCGTAGAACTTCCTCGTCACTCCATTCCCCGTCAGCATCCGTCCCATCCATCCCTAGGTCAGAGTGTTACACCGTCACCATTCAAATCTCCACCTAGTGAACAGTCGGTTCAAATAATAGCTTGAACCGTCATGTGTAGTGCAGACCAGTACAACTTTAGACTTCTCAGCTCCTCAAGCTTATGAAAGAAATCTGTGTAAAGAAAAACATATCAATATTGTATTAATTGATGATGCTTTTTCTTCCTATCTAAACAGTGTATGAATGCGCAGCGTCGCGGTGTTTAAGAAGTAAAGAACAAATAAAAAAAACTGTAAAACCTTTTGCAGCTGCTGATACTGTCTGGTAACACATCTCCAGACATCAACCAGACAGTAACAGCAGCTGCAACTAGATCTAATACCTTGGACGGATAGACGTCTAGGAATGCATACTATTTTCACTCTCCTTCAAAGTGTCGTGTCATATAGCGTTATTCGCCCACGTTTGAGACGTCATTTCGTCTTGTTTATTCCAAATTTGCATCAGTCAATTTTTAAGGTTTTGAAAAATTTGGTGCTCTTAACCTGTTGCTCAAAGCAAAAAATGTGGCAGATGTGGTTTGGCTTGTAAAATTAGGATATAATAACGAGTCCAAACTCTTAATTTGTATTAATAATAGGAAAAAGAAGATAAATGGAAAATCACAGTATTATGAATAACTCAAATGAGGAAAAAATGAATGTAAAATGTAAGGGAATGTAGAATGAGCGTGAAGATTTTCCATGAACAATAAGAGAAAAGACATTAGGTTATTGTGATCATACATGTCTTGAGTGAAACGAGTGTAAAAAATAGCTATTGGACTATATTGTGGACTGCGGAGCAGAGTGGCTGAATGGTTGCGGCGTTTGACTCAAGATCTAAAGGTCGTGGGTTCCATTCCCGACCACGGTCATATTGTAGGTGCCTTGAGAAAGCATTTCATTCACACTTTCTTCAATCTACTCGTCTGTAAAAGGAGTACCTGACTATAGGCAGCGAAAGATATTGTTAGAATGCTAGTGATCAGCGCCCTTAAATGACAGCGGCACCGTATGCTTCCCGGGGAGTTGAGAAAGTCCAAGTCAGATCTGCTTAGGTAATTATCGTGTGAAGTCGCGAGAGCAGACATACTTATAAACCGCATTATGAATATCATGTTTATTCACATGTTTTTAATTTGCTAATCCCCCCTCCCCCCTCGGTTGAAGAAGATCATTCAAAATATTCCATGCGGTTAAAAGTGGATTCAAAGCGCTTTGTCTCAAAACCTTGCAGTTTCTTCCCTTCACTTCACGTCAACAACAGGAAATAAATGTTAAAGCCATTTTATTCCGAATATCGATGAGCAAAATTCGAGCAGACATTTTTTTTAATTGTTCCCTGTGAACGATTTTTTTTTTGTATTATGGATAATATTTGAAGTCTTTCAACCTGTCGAACGAATAAACATGCCACAAGTGAACTTAATGTCAATATTGTGTTGCATGCTATGGGCATGCCCCGGGCAAGATATCGAATTCTTAACGATTCAGTAAAACTTTATGACAGTGGTGGTGTCAAACAGGCTAAGTGCCATTTCCATTGTTGAAGTGTTGTGAGAGGTTTTTTAAAGGTTTTCAGTGCAGTATGATCAGGTCACAGTGACAAAGAGAGAAATGACAAGATTTGGGGATAGAGACTGCAGCTGAAAAACGTATATGGGTATGAATCCACTGAATCCGCACACTTCACGTCACGTCACGTCACGCCACGTCACGCCACGCCACGCCGCGCACGTCACGTCACTGGGATATTTCGTGTCTTCTCTTTTTCACTGTTAATTAGATGAAGCTGAAGACAAGCGATTCGTCACATCACGACACTGCACTGACGTCTTCCCACAGGAGGCTAGAGCTGTGCCCTGCCTAGGTCAAAATCTGACGTGCTGTGCCGTGTTTGGGTCTAGTGGATATTATTAGGGATAATAATACCTTGTGATCTCAAAGTCATCGCCATTTCATGTTTACCGCAGGCTCAGCAGCTAAGCTTTCTTTATAGGTCATTTCATGGAATTATACTACAACAGTCAGCTCTAAAAAACAAGCTTTGCTTTGACGAGTAAAGTACTGGTCAGCTTTCAGTTACGTGACTGCTTGTGTCAACAGCAGTAAATCTAGGTGGAAATTGCAAAGACATCACTTCAGTGGCTGTTGGAGTAATTGATATAAAAGTCTCCATGGAACGGCCCTGAGAGTATAGAGGGGTCATGTACTTCTGCACATACTTTTTTTAATCATTTCGTATAGATTCTAGGCATGCTTTCTGTTTTCAGATAAGACAGAAGGGGCAAAAAAACAGTATCAGATCGTGGAGAGGAGAATAGGACAGATAGATATACAGAATAGCAGGCAGGCAGGCATGCAAGTAAACAGGCAGGCAAGCAGACAGACAGACAAACAGACAAACAGACAGACAGACAGACAGACAGATGAAAGAAAGAAAATCGTGAGTACAAAGAGAAAGACGATAAAAGTTATCGGTTTTGTTGTTGTTATTGTGGTGATTGAATGTTTATGTTTATATTTTTTATCTGTTTCCTTTTTTTCTTCAAATTATGGCATTGCTGTAGTATGGAATGAATGAAGTCAAGTTCCCATATAATTGACATTTCTCCGGCCTTTACAGCTGCAGTCATTGATTCTGTCCAGTGCCACAAAGTGGTCTCACTGACGCCATTCTTCATGTATCCGATCCACAACACCAGCTGCGACTGCAGCTATCCCCACCAATATAACGACCATAATGGTCATTGATCATCGATCTGTGATTAGCAGTCATCCTAACAATTGGCCCCAATCACTTCTCTAATCATTGCTTTGTCACCGATCTCAGCGAGCACTGAATAAGGCCAGAACATCGATACATCTCTGTCGAGGTCTATTTAATGCTCTGATTTGCTCTTAGTGTGGAAGACTACTCAGGCAGCAGTCTAGATCAAGTGCGTAGTGTGAGTGAAACTACGTAATGTGTGCGTAGTCGACCTAGGCTCTTGGCTCGTACGCCATTCTAGATCAACGTACGTTATGATGAGACACATCAAAGTTAACATCAATCAATCAATCAATCAATCAATCAATCAATCAATCAATCAATCAATCAATCAATCAATCAATCAATCAATCAATGTATGTACTTATGTATGTACACACTAGATACTGTATAGTTGCACCTGTGATTAGTTGTGTGTGAAGTTGTACATGATGCATGATTTCTTCTCCTCATTATTGTGAATTTAGTGCAGTCTAGTGATCAATTTTTTGTTATTGTCTAGCATCCTTTTTGCATACATTCTTAATGGCAGGTGCTCCTAAAACATTAACTTAGCAGGGTCTACCATTTTTTAGTATTTGCCAGCAAGCTAGTGCTTGCTTCTGATGTTTATGTATTTGCATGAACAAGAGGGACAGCGTGAGAAATGAGAGAGCGAGAAAGGGGAAGGGAGAGGGAGAAATGTCTAGATCTAATCTTGCTTTCTTCATTCAGATTCGATCAGAAGAGTAAAGAGAAATATCAGATCAGGAAGAGCTTTACAGAACCCTGATATCAAGCAGGAAGGAAAAAGAACTTTAAATCTACAGCCAACATGATTATAAAACCGATTGTTCTTTAAAGCAGCCCTAATGACTTGTGGCAACCAACGAGACTCAACTTGAACGAGTGTCTTCCCGCTTAATTTGGCTAACACCCTCTTAAAATTTCTAGACACTTTACCCCTTCAGCCGTCTTGACGTTCGAGGCCATTGTTTTGCACTTTACCATGTTTATCGTTGATAAACAGACAGATTTATCGGCAATCGGGCGATTATGCTGTTCGCCTTGGTAGGCCTAGAGAAAGCAACAACAGACTCCTGACTCAGCTGGCTAAGCCTTAAATTATCGAAAGCCTTTCCGGAGAATATGGTATCTCGTTTCGGAGAAGTCAAAGACTGAAGACTTGAAAGAATCTCTAAGTTGAGGCAACGTGGCCGTGTGGTTTGTGAGTCGTATACAGAAACTGAAGACTGTCAAGTCTAAGATTTGTATGTTAAACTCTCGGGCCGGGCGGTTTACATTATAGTGTCGTGGAGAAAGCTATTTAACTGCCTTCTCCCCACTCGACTCCGGTATAAATGAGTACATGTATATAGCTTCACAGCTGGGCAGATCTGGACGCTGCACTAAGGGGGGCCAGCGATTACATTGTTCTGTATTTTCACTTGAAATGTTATGTATTCACTCGTATAATGTGTATAGTTCTATGAGTCTGTATTATGAATGAGATGTATAATAGTGTGTGACATTGTAAACCAATTTCCCTACGGGGTAAATAAAAGTCATATTTTCATTTTTGATTTTTTTTCATTCGCATTTTTTTTTTAGGATTAAAAAGCATCCCTTCCACTCCAGCCCACTTTCGTATCATAGAAAGAGAATAATTCCAAGTCTTATTGATTGTCTATTGAAGTACAATGTATCCTACCAGAGTTAGATGAAATCCTTTCAACTTAGGATCACCAAGTCTCCACTGATCCCAAGTTAGTTATAACTGAATCACTCTACCGCAGATGGCGTCATTGCAACTGGAACCAAATCATTCTCTCGACAGTTAACAATACCTCACACTTAAACTTAATCATTTCCCCCACATTGAAAAGAATAACACACTGTTGTAAAGTTTGCTTGTGAAAATGGGTCACACAGATTCTTTACCTCTGGCACCACAGTAGGTACCAAAGTGGATTCGCAAACACTGTCACGTCGTGGGATCTATTCAGTCTAATGATGATCGATTCCAGCCAAGCTTCATTCCAGGCCAAGCTTCATTGTAGACACAAGCAGTCAAGCTACACTTTCAAGACGTTTTCGTCAAGTACGTTATGTACCTTTTGGGAAGGGTTATGGCCCATTGAAATCAATTACGGTCAAAAACAAAAACCAAGTGAGGTGTTTACATTTGGGAGAGGTGGGTCTGAGGTTTTGGGATTTTCTTTTTTTTCAGTGTTGTGACAAAGTGACAGTCTTGGTCTGCATATCAACTGCACAGGTAACCTTGGATTGTACCAGCTGTCACGGCATTGTCAAATCTTTGAGAACGTGGGCATTAACGATGGGATCTCTTACGGTTGTGAGAACTACATTAATTCTGCGTGCTGAACGTTGCTAAGGGTGCTTGTAGCACCGATGCTCTAAGGTTAATTCTTATGTTGGTAAGAGATCCCATCATTAACGCATTATAGTCTCTCCACTGACCTCTCTATTACGACATATAAGAATGGCAAGTGCTGATGTGAGCAAATTATCATGAGCTGGGCTTAGGAATAGTTCATTATAATTATGGGAAATGGGAAGGATGAGTACTCTGAAGACGACAGGAGAATGCTGCTTCCGGGACTCACCGGTATGTCTTAGAGCCGTTTGTAACAAAGGGTAAGGAAGTATATCTACGTCGTATTTCGTATGTAAGTAATGGGTTAAATAGACTTGGTCAGTGAAATGTTGCTAGATCTAAGCTGCATGCCAACAGTCAACTGTATGTCATCAAGGCAGAAGAGAACTTTATGCCAGAGATTTACTGGGAAGTTATTATGTCATGGACTTCTGAAGTCAGGGTGTCGGTTGTGTGTAATCGTACACGATGCATGCTTTTTCTTCTCTACATCGTAGTGAAAGTAGGATAATCTAGCATTCCATTTTGGGAATCATCCGTGAGGGTTGTCTGCTATCAGCCACATAGAGGGCAGCTGGTAAAAGAAAGACAGAGAGAGAGAGAAAGAGCAAGAGAGAGAGAGAGAGAAAGAGAGAGAGAGAGAGAGAGAAACACATATAAAGAAAATGAGAGAGAAAAGGAGATAGATGGAGGGAGAGGGAGAGAGATGCGCAAAGAATGTCTGAAACCTTGAACACTCTAAGGATGCTCGACTTCACAGTCACCCCTCTCACCTCCCCACCTCTATCCTCCACTCCCATGCTTGCAAGCATAGTATTCCTTAGTGTGCGTGTAGGGAAAAAAAAGGGGGGAGGGAATATCACTTTTAGTTACTGGTGAAAATGTTGAAGCTATCCATCTAAACACACTCGAGGAATGCAAACTTGCAGAGCATAAACCCCATACCATTCTCTCAAGGCAAGAAATGTCCACATGCCGGTAATGTGCTAATGTTATTACTGATCCTTAGCTCTTTCTGTGAGCCACTTCAGATATGTTTGTGTTCAGGGCGGCCATGAATGGGCTATGAGGATCGAAGACTGCCAAGTGCAATTTAGACTGTAGATCAAATTCATTGTGCTAGTGAAAAAAATGCTGGAGCAACTCTATATGCGTATGGACGTGAAGTGTTTTCTGGGGGGTAAGGATAACGCAGCAAGGAATGGAGAAAAGTGTAAAATTAGCAAAAAAAATTAATTGAAAATGAAGATGACAACGATGAAAGGAGAAATGCTGAAAAGAGAAAGAAGAAGCAGAGAAGAGAATATCTGATTGACTGATTGATTGATTGATTGATTGACTGCCTGACTGACTGACTGACTGACTGACTGACTGACTGACTGACTGGGTGGGTGGGTGAGTGAGTGAGTGAGTGAGTGAGTGAGTGAGTGAGTGAGTGAGTGAGTGAGTGAGTGAGTGAGTGAGTGAGTGAGTGAGTGAGTGAGTGAGTGAGCGGGCGAGTTGATCGATTGCTTCATTGATTTACACTATCGATAAATTTTTGTTTGATGCTTAATTTGTCCCGTCCTTCATCGTTTGTAAATGTGTGCCCACATACCATATTGAAGTATGGCCATTTTATTTTTTCAGTAAACGTTGACACTCTGAAAACTTCGAAAAGGCAGAGGAAGCTGAAGAACAACATGGCGAAGAACAGATGAAGACGGATAAAGACGGAGAGAAGGAGAAAATATGTAACCATGACCTACCGAAAGAAAGAAAGAAAGAAAGAAAGAAAGAAATAAACAACGGTCACTGATAACATTACTGTTCTGAAGAGCACAACAGACTAAGGTCTATTCCATATTGGCATGCAGCAATACTCACAACCTCATTACGCTGTCTTCGGGTTAAAACTGTATCAAGGGTCAACTCTGCTAAAACTGCGTTACGCCGGTTTAGCTCCCAGTTGGCGAGTTTATGTTTATGACTGGAATTAATTCAAACTATATTTCTACAAGCGCTTATGTTTTGCCATGATCGTGCCTCGGAGGAACAGAGATATTCAGGTCTTAAATCGGACATAAAGTAATCACTGTAGACAGGAATTATGAAAAACGGAGTTGTATTTCCAGCACGCAAAGCACTTCATATCAAATTTTCGTATAACAAAGTATCGGATCTTAATCCAGACTTGAAGAATGAAGATTATGTTTTTGATCGAGCTGTCAATATGTATAGAATTCTTATCACAATAATTCCCCCACGGCTGGCAATAGATCCAGTCAAGTCTATTGGATTCTTTTTTGGAGTGTTCTTTTATTTGCTCTTCCAGACTACAAATTCCAGAATGATTTTTGATAGACATGGATCTGGAAATTACTTAGAGTAGTGGGGAGAAGAGAAGCATAGTTCATACGACTTGTAATGGCAAGAAAAAAAGTTCAATCAAGTGGTGGTAACAACTGGCAAATTTAATGGTAAACGCTTTTGGAATCTTAAAGTCTAATAGACTGAATCACTGATTGTATACACTCCTATTAATCCGCTCATATTATATAAAATCCCCCATTTTTGGACCCTGCCAGCCAATGTCAGGTTGTAGCAATATGTAAGAAGGCCTGTGATCTTGATAAGGCATTCAGTTGTAAAAGTTCAGGTACAGTTTGGGCCTTGTAAATATAAAAACAAAATTATTATGTTAGGCCTAAGTATTAGCACGGGGTTCAAACCGGCCTAATGAGAAATCGGGTGCCAATTCAGAATGAAAGGTGACTATTTTTGGAAGAGATTTGTGAAAATTCCGGCCATTGATCCTCCTTTTCCTTCCCTTTAGAAGATAGGACAATGGAAGTACTTTAACCTTCATCGGAAAAACAAAATCCGAACTCACAGTGGACTTTATAGATTAACAAATTTCATTTTTAAGGCCCTGGGAAAAAAATGAAAAAAAAAATAATAATTTGAGCCAATAACCTAAACAAAGCAGAGGAAGACAAAGAGAGAAAGTTCTGGATGAACTAGCGAGCTGGAAGGGGGCAAAAGACACTGAGAAATTGTTAAGGTGGACAGCTGACAGACAGAAGAAGAAGTTCGTGTCTTCGCCTACGCCAGTGGGCATGGCACCTGAAGATAAAGGGCTGAAGGGCATCTAACAAGAATGGCACATGTGAACACTTTTCACTCATTATAAGTGTTCCTGTAGCAATACAGAGACCTACTTGTATATTTTGTGTTTAAGACCGACAAAAACAACGTAATTCAAATTCAAGATTATACAACCTTCCTCCACCAAGTTGTGTATATATTCTAATATAATATAATAGTAACAGCTAATATTATAAGGATAAGGATAAGGATAACTTTATTTGTCCACAAAGGGAAATTTGCTTTGTTACAGTGTGCTTACAAAACATAAATATCTGTGCAAACACACACACTCCCTCGCTATCACACNTAGAGAGAGAGAGAGAGAGAGAGAGAGAGAGAGAGAGAGAGAGAGAGAGAGAGATAGATATAGATGTATATATTTAACATAAAAGTGAAGAGCGAACCAGGAAAAACACGAAAAATAGACGGACAGTCACATGGGCGGATAACCATATCATCCTAACAGGAGACATATATAAACACAATATATAGTTCAAGAGGTAATTGCAGAAAAGTTAACTCTGATGCTATTAGTTTTTGAGGTATCAGTGGCGTGAGAGTCATAATAAGAAAGTCATAATCTGGCGATTTTACCTCCCTAAAGGTAGAATTTTCGGCACTCAATAAGTTATACACTATAGTTTAACAGTTGACAGCTACTATTGTGTTTATCACTATCGTTCCTTGAATGAAGAGCATTGTAAACATAATGACCTGTACGACACTTCTATGTCGGATAATGACACACTCGAGTGGTATGCTGCTTAATCGTGACAAATTCATTCCCGTCTAATCGAAAGGCGTTTTGGTTCGGATAATAGGCATGAAGCTGTTTTGTGAACACACAGGAAGATATACCAGAAGCGAAGCAAGCAATACCGAGAGTGTAAGGGAGTTGCAGAAAAAAAAAGCTTAAAGTAAGTAAAAAAAATACCTGGAAATAGGACATTTATTTAAGCATTAGGGAAACGGTTTTACCCTATCATACAATGTTCCACATCTAATTCATAACATACTCAAAGAACAGTATAAGTCATACCTATAAATATACTATGTATAAATACACGATACTACAAACCCTATAACAAAGCCATTGCTTGTTGCCTTGGTGCCCTGTTCACCCAGCTATATAGCCAGGAAAATCGTTTCATTTTAGTGGAGTTAGTAAAAGGAAGTGGTGTCTTTCCCAAGAACACTACAGCGCAAACAGTCCGACTTGCGAGTCGAATCCACAAACCGCAGACTTGAGAGTCTTCAGATTGCGACAACAACTCACAAGCCACACAGCTACACTGCCTATCTTGTCATTCTCAAATCATACATTATACAGATCTAACCGAATTTATTGTCCTAGTCTACAAATTCAAGTAATACTGACATGGCAAAAGGAAGAAGACAAATTATAAGCAAGAGCGAGGCTTATAACATAGAATGGGAAGCAGGAAGGCAAAATAACAGTAGAACGCTTGCTACTCAAATTCCTGCTTCATACAGCTGATGTTACTCATTGGTGATACTTTAATGTTTACCGTTCATAAGCGCTCCTATGTAATTCAAAGCAGTCAAGTAATCGATCAAAGCCATTCATATAAATAGTCATAAATTGTTATCTATATCGAGATCTTGATAATATGTACTTTCGCTTTATTTTCTTTTTCTTGGCGTAAATTCCATAACGGTCAATAAAATGTCAATATAATATAGAGAAGGGTTCAGAAATTCACATAAATGCATTGTTGTCTGTATGCGGACACATTCAGTTTCTATACAGTATTATTACTTTCAGTGAAGAGTCCCCACTACAAGGCAAATGTGTGGTCACTCGGTTTTAATAATACCGGCCATTTTCTGTGCGCTTCTTCACACCCTATTGACTCTGAAGAAGATAAGAGAGGGCGTTAAACCAGGGTTAGACCTGGATTACAGTGGCGGATCTAGGAAGTCTTTCTGAATCAGTGTTGGGAGTGGGGNGGGGGGGGGGGGGGGAAGGAGGAATCATTCTCCTTCTTTGCTATTGGGAATGTATATCTTCTTTCCACCAATCAGAGAGAGAACGAGAGAGAGCGAAAGAGAAAGGGAAAGACAGAGAGAGAGGGAGAGAGAGGGAGAGAGAGGATGAGAGAGAGAGAGAGAGAAAGAAAGAGAGAGAGAGAGAGCAGAGTGACTGCTCCAGTTATAGGAGAGAATGGAGTCCAAGGCCAGCTTGCCCCCTTCTAGATTCGTCTAGCTGAAACACTTGGAAGACCTTGAAAAATGAAAATGGAGAGAGAGGGAGAGAGAGAGACATACAGAGAGAGAGAGAGAAGGTATCTTTGGATTGAGCCACAGGAAATCAGATGAAGAACTTTATTGTGCTTGTCAATCTGGCTCATATAGAGAGTGAATCAATACTACCATTAAAAAACTATATCAATTTATAAAATAGATCATAGTCACAATATTTATTTTTGGCCATTAAACTGGTATTAAAAACACAGTATCGATAATTGAATAGGTGGTTGAAATCCAAAGTATGTACTAGATAACTCAAATTCAGTGTACATCTGAAATACGCTGAACTAGAAAGGTTTTGCGGATCCCACTCTTGAAGTTTCTGGCATGTTTTGTCATTGCAAACAACATTCCAACCAAGTCTGTTCGCTTTTTACGGCGATTTAAACGCAATAGTGCCGTATCTCGGCAAATCCTCTCGTACCTCTCTCTGAATGTAAACACATTAACATACCTTTGCGCAAAATCTATAGTTCAGATAACACACTTTTACGCTTTGGCTTATCATAAATTACAATTACCACTCCACTTAAAACAGTCATTACCTTCTATATGTTTTTATAATAGCACAATCTCTTCTTCTGACATCATCACGGTCTTTGCCGCCTGAACCAGTTTGTTCCTCTGTTTAAGAGGGATCTGAAGTTCATATCAAACCAGTCAAGATTTATGAAGTTAGAAATTATCTTTATTGCCACTTGTAGCCGTTGACATGACCGTAACATTTACCCAGTTATCTCTTTCAGTAGACTAGCCTGGAAATGTATATATTGCCAGCGGAATGACGAGATCACAAAAGAAGGATATAGCTAAACTCGTCGATGGACAACGAAATGAAAACGTCGAAATGCGATCTACAACTTCAGCACAGAACTGCAAACATCAACGTTAGACTGGTAACACATAATTATTTCTCCACCAAACATGACAAACTTATATGGAAGATGGCAGCGCCTTGCCATCTGGGATGCTCAATAGGCTATAGGAAACCAACAAAACTACCCAAGCGTGTATTGAACCATACGTTGCATTTCCTGATCTTTCTATTATAGAAAGAACAACAATGATGCTTGTTTTCTCTGAAGTACAAACTCTCATTCATTGAGTTTCCATAAAATGCTCAATCTGGAAAAAAAACCAACAAACAAACCAAGCGCCAGCTTCTTAATGCTCCTTTCTGATTAAGCCTACTTGCCGAAATGATCATTTATCTGTTCAATCCCTATGATAGGTAATCTAGTCATCCGCCATTAGTAAAGAATAGATGTACACTAGCTAGCAAGACAATCACGCCACGGAAAGAATCAATAATAAAGTGACTAAAGTAATCTGTTATGATGTATCAGGAGTTTTGGTATGACTCTTACATCTGAGATCCCTTTCTTTTCTCCAAAAACATTTTAGGTTTGTAAGAATATAATGGAGTGGTATACTGAGGTGCCCTTGCACGTTCATGTCATGTATATTCCTCTCATCAGCACTGAAGGTGCAACATCAAAGTCGTTGCATATGTAAATTGCATTAAAGACTTTCCTTTTATACAATCAGTACAAATTATACTCGGTAGTTTTCTAGACTTACTTCATAAAATTGATATTAGAAGTCTTAGTCAATTAGTGTGTCGCTGACACATTTTTATGAACAAAGTGCAAAGATTTGGAAACATAACATTCTGTACACCGGTACATTCTGTATAAAAATAACACAAATTAATGTGTAATCTTCTCCAACAGTTGTAGACCTTCGTTCTTGCATTAGAGTGCTGCCATAATACAAGCATTTCAAAATATAATTATAGATCAATATACTATCAGTCTACAATATTGTAAGCTTCGATTCATGCTTAGTAGTGTAGTGTTTAAAGTGACTCCTTCGTAACTGGCTGGCTAAGTTGTTAGAAACAAAGACCTCAGAAGCTACATATTGGCTCGATTACCCTGTCAGGTAGATTCGACAGCCTTTATGACGGTACATAGCCTAAGACAGGTAGTATCAAATAAATGCTTCCATGGTGAAAGACATTAACAGGTCGCTGGCATTGCCGAATGGTGGGACATTAAAGATAATACCCTCGGTAGGCAACTTTGAATATCCGGTAATCCAGCTCTTCTGGTGTTATAGGTCTGCCTTCGGACGGGACAGAGGTAAGATTTATTTTTATGGTCCGGTTGGCTAAATGACAAGGCTCTACCAAGACAATTGTATTTTTGGCGGAACTGACACCATCAGCAGCATGGTATGAAATAGTCTAGGTGACTAACCGTGGTGTAGTAGGTCTTCTACATGTCTAAACAGAATTAGCTGCTCGTGCTTCATATATTGCATTAATGAACGGCTTCTCATTTACTTGCAATGTTTAGCTGATTTTATGGGTTTTTTTTGGTAATTAATGCTGAACGTAACTAATATTGCGATAACGTATCATTTTCAGTTGTGAGTGTTGATCCAGCACCTGGACAGCCCCTACCGACATGCATGCCATCCACCCCTGATCGAGACTTCTGTCTCTTGTTTGCATATAAACTGTCTTATATACAAGTGCGCATAAATGTGTATAATATAGACTTATGTGTGTATTGTCTGTCTGTGTGTGTGTGTGTGTGTGTGTGTGTGTGTGTCTGTCTGTCTGTCTGTGAGTGTATGAGTGTGTTATGTGTGTGTGTGTGTGTGTATGTGTGTGTGTGTGTGTGTGTGTCTGTGTGTGTGTGTGTGTATTTGCTGTCTTGGGTATGCGCTAGTAAACAAGATAATGTACCTATATGGACAAATAAAATATACCTCCTCCTATCATCTGTTATTATCTTATCCTAAAGAGGAAGCTGATTGGGTTAGCATTGTCGTTTTGCAGGAAAAGACTGTACGCACCATAAGCACAATGTTACAGGAGTCGCAAATAAGGGCTACATTAAATCTGTTTGGTCGTTGCGACATCGGAAGGGGGCGTCCTTGTATCCTGTGAGCAGTCCTTAGCAAAGGGTACATTTTTGGGTGGCGCGCGTCAGTCAAAGTGGGGAAGACTATTATGCATGTATGATATATGAATAGCACCCGCAAGTCAGTGCATTATTTTTTGTCTCTTCCACAGTAGTCGCATCCATCTTGGCTTGCCTTTTCATGTGTGGTTTCATTAATGAACAACTGTTAAGAGCTAGCTCTAACATTAAAGTTTGGTAACCTTCGTTAAGGATGGGGTGTGGCTTGCCTTACAAACTCAGACTAGACAGTCTCCATTCTATGAAAAACAACTCTAAAAGCCGCAGTCACGCTTAAAGGTACTCATCATTACCATCGTCACCACCACCACCATCAACAACAACCAGCGTCTCCACAACAGAAACCATTGTATCGTTCACTGACATACCGAATGTAGAACATGTACCTGTACCACAGACGTCTCTGAGGCATATGATCGAACAGCAACCCAAACATGTACTGTATTGAATTATTTATTCATGGTAAATAAACTTCAAAAGTGGACCATAACAACACCAGGATAATAGCATAGCACAATGGCTCTCTGTTTTGTCACGTCTGTGCAAAGACCCCATTCTTACAAAGGACCATTATTCTTTTCTCGAAGCCGATATTCACGAGGAATGCACATACATCGGCTTAGCAATTTTTTTTGTTATAGCGTTCATACATACCTTGTGTATTGAAGTACGGAGTAGGGGACTCAATTTAAGCAGTTAGTACTCATATTTCTGCTACTATCTTTAAGCAACAGTTAAGATCTAGCTCTAACATTAAAGTGTGGTATAATTACAACTTTACTGTTAAGGACTATCTCTAACGTTAAAGTATTGTAGATTAATGAAGTGCAATTTGGGGCTAGTTCTAACATTAATACCTGTGTGGTGTCTTTAGTGACCAATTGTTAACGGCTAGCTCTAACGTTAAAATGTTGTAGATTAATGAATTATAATTGGGGGCTAGTTCTAATTCTAATACTTGTGTGGTATCTTTAACGACCAACTGTTAAGGGCCAGTTCTAACATTAAGAGCGGTATTGTTAATGAATAACACTTGAAGGCTAGCTTAAACATTAAAGTTACTATGTATCATATTATGAACAACAGTTAAGGGCTATCTCTAACATTAAATTGTGGTACCATTAATGAACAGTTTTATTGTTGAGGGCCAGCTCTAACATTAAAGTGTAGTAGGATTAACGAACAACTGTTTATGGGCTAGCTCTAACATTAAAGTATGGTAACATTAATGCAGTATCTATCACATGTTTGTAATCCTCAACTATGTGTTAAATTTAAAGTAGGCTTCTTGTGGGAAACGATTAACATGAACTCATCTAGGGGCTGTGATGTTACAATTACATCAGACGCAGGGTTTCCTCTGATATAAAGAAGGAAATCCTCTTTCTGGTTCATTGTAATACAGCAGCCATATGAAACTGTAGTATACTATTTTTTTCACTGTTCTATACTAAAAACATTACAAACTTACTGTCTCCAAGAACAGCCAGACATTTGGAACACACTGTATGGAGAAAGAACACAGCTCCAAAACAAAAGTATCTTCTATATCATATCAAGCCGAAGGGCTCAAGCTCAAGTAGCTGTTGGATAGGGAAAGTAAAGTTCATTGTAATAAATCTTGAACATTACTGCGGTGAGCAGCGGCAAAGATAAAGCCAAATCGATCGATTTCAGATTACATAGATTAAGGTGATTTTGTTGTCATTTCGATTCCGGTTTTTATTTGCTGTAATTGCTGCTGCCTGCGAGTCTTGAGCTCTGAATGACATTTTTTTCTTCAAATTATAGGGGTGCCAAATACAGACATATTGACAAAAACTCTGTCATTCATGTCCATGTAATAATGGTCCACCAGCAGGGTGGCACACAGCTTTGACAGCAATATGACTACTGTATTATGAGTTAGAATGAGATGGAACTGCCCAATTGAATTCTAGTCATGGGGAAAGGTGTGTACAGCCTAAGAAAGATCACTCCTGAGTACCATGACTGGAAGGGTGGGGAAATCTCATATGCATATTATTATGTCTGTTATTCAGGCGCGAGTGTTTCGATTGTTATTGCAAGGAAAGACAGATGGGACTCTGACAACCATGTCTAATGAACAGAGGCGATTATTTCACAAAATGGGGGNNGAATCATATTGAAAACAAAAATGGCCCACCGTATTTAACCAACCTGTTGACTCCGTAGTCAAGTCAAAATATCGCTTAAGTTGCGTTGTCGCGAAATCAAGATTTTAAGCGATGATATCTTTATGTACGTAATTTCATTAGTTCAAAAAACAATATCAACCTACATTATTCTGGCCTGAGGTATAGTTTGCTTGATGTGACATGGGGTCACCCTGTAAGAAAATCGGGATTGAAGACCATTTTTTTTTCTAAAAACGGTATGGTTCATCTAATTTGCCTTATAAAAACTCTCATTTTTTCCTCAGTTGCTGACAATTTGCCAATAGAATCAAGGGTTTTGGGTATAGAAATGATCTGACTCTCGAAATCAGCAAGTGGCAAAACAACAGCTGTCTATCCCAGTTCATAATTTAGCGACATAAGCCTAATATTTTGACTGCAAGACATAATATGTACCATTATTATGGCTGCACTCTTCCACTGATACACACACACACACACACACACACACACACACACACACACACACACACACACACTCACCTACAAATTTAAAATTCCAAATAATGTTCCGGAGTGAAAAATTCTTATGGCATATTATGACCCCAAACTTTAGAGTTCCCTTCCTCTACATAACAGGAAGACGAAAGATCATGACCCTTTCAAACGTCACATGAAGATACATCTGAAGATACATCTGTTAAGATTACATTCGAGGCATTTGCTATTTTTTTTTGGCCTTACAGAATATATGAACGTGTGAATGTTTCTCACCAGTAAGTGTAGATCTGTTTTTGCTGTATAGCGCCCAGAGCTCTTGGCTCTGCGAGGTGGAGCCGTACAATTGCTTTTATCATTATGATCATTGTTGTTTTTATTATTGTCATTTATAATTACATTATTATTATTATTACTAAACTTAGTTAGGCATACAAAAAAAAGTCACTGTTTTCGGTCTTCTTTTTGGTTTTCGATCTTTTACGGCCACGTAATTGAGGTTAAAATATGACATTTATCTTGCAGACAAGTT
This sequence comes from Ellobium chinense, assembly GCA_033807755.1. NCBI lineage: Eukaryota > Metazoa > Mollusca > Gastropoda > Ellobiida > Ellobiidae > Ellobium > Ellobium chinense. Next base: position 425,204 of record JAWQUT010000347.1, on the reverse strand, counting down.
CCAGTCGAAAGATCAAACGCCACATTTTAAGGCTATAGGCACGCACTCTCAACAACCACCTTTGATACGGGAACATGGAAATAGGAGACCTCTTCGGTAATAAAGTGCGAATAACGATCTCAGTTAACAAGACGTGTCAAAACCTTCGCGATTTTAATTTGCATTCAATTAAGTTCTCGTAATATAATGAAAAGCGTGAAGTTCGAGACTGTATAAAGGAATAAAAGAAACGTGAGTGAATGGATCGATTTGATGTCCTGTGTGGAACAAGGTGTAGGTGATAGACTGCAAAATGGAAAGTAAGAACGCCTCAAAAGACCCAGGGCTCGGTGAATAATAACAAGGTGTACAAGTGTGAATTGGCACGGCGTTTGTGTGACTGACTTAAAATCACTGAAGTTAGGTGTTCACTAGACATGAATCCGGTGCAACGTAACTCTACAAAGGAGCCTATTATTTCTAGATTTCCCTTTGGGTGTATGTGTGTGTGTAAGGGGATGTCTGTTTTCGTTATGGCGTGACCTGTGGTAGATTAGATTAGGTTGTGATTACTTCCTGAAACAATTTTTGTGGTTGTTTCTTTAGCGTTCTTTTAAACGACGGAGCAACAAGAACAAGCCCCAACTTCAAAATGGTCACACATACGTTTCTGTGCACACACTAGTAGAGAGCTTTTATCTGCAAGTTCGAACTTCAAATGGACCGTTATGGCATAACTAGCAATGTCTGGCGTTACAATAATCATAGTGTGTAATGAGCAGTACGATCCTAATGTCCGGGAATGCATTATGCTCAGGCCTATCTCGGCCATAACGGCCCGATAGAGATCCGAATTTCAAAATAAAAGCTCACTTTTATTAATGCAATGTAACTACCTGATAGATATAAACACCACTTTGTATTTTCTCAATGTTTGTTGTCGGGAGGGGGAAGAGAGGGGGAAGGAGAGAGTTGTGAAGGAAGGGGTAGAATTTAGATCACTACCGCTGCTATCCCACGTCGTTGCCTTTTACAACATAGTAACAATGTCAAGGACTTGAAAGTGTAGAGGTCTGGAAATAACACCATTCAGTATTGAAGTGAAGTCAATACTAAAGAGAGCCTGTGAAGAGCAAGGAGGTATGTCTTGACATTCTTTACTCCATGAAGAAGCCATTTCAACAAGGGCATGATAATAAAACCCCCAGTTAATGCCTAGTTCCCTTTCATTTAATGTGTTCTGATTCCGTCGCTGTAATGGCTCTTTCAACTGGCTCATGTACAAAAAAAACCCAAAGGTAAGTGTGTGTATGCCCCGAGCACTAGATGTTTTCAATGCTCTGTATGTAGATCTGTTGTTGTGTGTTCACTTTGATGTAAGCTTCGAAGTATTTCATTCTGAGAACCACCTGTCTATAACAGCAAATATGACAGGTCTGGAAGAAATCAGTGAAAGTCGGCAGTGTTCAATCAAATCCACGCCTCCAACCCCGTCCTCTACCCTCTTAAAACGAAAGCGAATGGTTGAAATTACTCCTTTTCTCCCTTTTTTTCTTTGATTGAAGGAACTTAAACCTCAGCCATCTAACTCCTGACCAGAAGTTTACTCTTTATTAGTAGTCGAATACTTTCTGAGGTATTTCACTGTTCAGCCTCTAGTGACATAGGACATTTTTTTTCGACTAGCTATTCGGACATATCTTGTCTATGGCATATTTCATGGCCATCATACGCAGGTAAACCACCTTCATTTCGTATTCCAAATAACATGCCTTAGTATTCAGGTCTTTGCATTCTTCTTCAGTTTATGTGTACTCTGTATACCTGAGCTAATAAACATATTGTTATTGTTATGAACTTGTCATTAACCACCACGAACCTACTTTACACTTCTCTTCTTTGTGCTTTGTTTCCGTCACACTTCAAATCCTCATTGTTGTCGAACAGTAGCAGTGTCAGGGAAAAGGCCATAGGCAATGTGAAGGGTTTCAGAGATACAACCTTGCGGGAGCCCAGTCTTTCACGCTGGCAATAAATCGTGGATTGATTTATTGATTTTCTTTTTTTTTTTACGGAGGACTATATCCGAGCTGTATCATTTCTGTGTGTGCCTGTGCGTGTGCATATATCTTCCGGCTTGACCTAGACGGTCGTATTCCACAATTTAGGTCAAATGAAAGTGTTGGTAACATTTTTATTCCGAACTACCTGAGGTGCCGTGATGCTGCCCAGAAAAGGACGCAGACGGGAGGGGATGGGAAAGCGGTGGGGAGGAGGAGGAAAGGGGAAGGGATTACTACACAATAAATAAACAGCTTCTTCTGCCTCATCCTCTACCCCCCCCCCCC
>JAWQUT010000347.1:397411-422872 GCA_033807755.1 Ellobium chinense | reverse complement strand
AACCTCCTCCAACTCGTGGATGGGATGAGCATCTTAGTGTTTAACAATACTTCTTCTCTGTTGTTGACTTTCATTAGCTTCACCTCAACAATATGTGTACAAATGCAATACACCGGGTTTGAACGCTTGTGCTAGAATACTTTGAAGTCTGGGCATACCCATATCATATCGCAGAGCACCTATTTGCGTAGCAGGGCACTTCTTAAACAGCATTAATACGCAACTGCTTGCGCATCGTACCAATTGCACACCGCAGCGCACATATTGCAATGTGCTTCTTGAATAGGAGCCGCCTCGATCTAATCTCCTTCCCTATGTTCGAGACACTGAGGGACCTGTCTAAATCCTCTGGAACCTCAACGGCTTAACTGGAGAAACCCATAATATGTCTCTAAATGTCTCTTCCTGGCTTTATCTATATAAGATATTCCGCATGATCTAAGACCTGCATTTTAAACAGTGTGGATTTGAATATCGGACAAACGCAAATCCAACCACTTAAACATTTTTGCGTTTCATTAGTTTTTTTGTTTTTGTTTTTTTTTAATTTTTAAAGAGATTCTGATGACTTAATTGGAGCTAAACAGATCCTGAACAATTTATGAGAAATGGACAAACGAAATGGTTTTATGGGATAGAGTTATTCTCCAAACATTGGTTTTGAAGGATACGATACGTCTTTTTACTTTAACACTGATCAGACTGGCAAGTGGACTTGGAGTAAGGTCGTAAAATACGTTGCACATGTCGTTTAATCTCCTTTGTTGTTTACAGGGAAGGGAGCATGGGTTATTCTTCATTAACATGGCCAGGCTTAATGACTACTCATTTAATTGCACATTCCACTTAATCGCAACCATTTTAGAAAACACAATGCTGTATTGTGTATATAGAGGTTACTGGATAATCGCCATTCCCGAGGGTTGCGGATAAACTAAATCTACACTATGTGACACTGGAGCTCCCACAAGTATGAATAGTGTAAATGTAGTAACAACATGCAGTGCGACTCCATGCACAAATAGGCCATGGTATTTGATAGCCTCGGCACTGAGAGTGCCAAGTTTGGTTGAGTGAACGCGGTGACTTTGTATACCACTGTCACTTTTGCATTGAGGACAAGATGGAAAGAAAAAAAATCAGGATTGAAAGTATGATAATCAATGCCTAACAAATCATGGTGGCCCAAATAGTTTCTGAGAAGCACAACAGTTTAGAAAGATTTCCGTGTAAACGGTGAAATATAACGCGGCGGGACGCTCAGTTCCTGTGACCTACAAAAGAATAATAATAACAATAATAATGATAACAATAATGATGATGATAATAATAATAATAATAATGCGGGTTATAAGTCTGCTATCCAGGCTGATGCCCTTTCAAGCGACTTCACACTATTATTGCCCCAGCAGGCCAGGTCACGCTAGGACTTTCTCATCACATCGAGATGTATATAGTGCCGCTGCCATTTACAGGCGCTGAGCACTATCATTCTGACAATATCTTTGACTCCCTATAGCCAGGTACCCATTTTACAGACGAGTGGACTGAGGAAAATCTGAATGAAATGGTTTCCCAAGGCACTTGATCGGGATTCGTACCTACGATCTTTAGATCTTGCGTTCAACGCCGCAACCATTCGCCTGCGTTGCTCCACAAAGAGCATGAAACACTTTCTTGACGTTCTTCATCTAGGGGAAATATATATTTTTTTGTGTGTGTTGTTTGGAAGCCCAAGACGTCTCGTCTTGGGAAAGAGATTGGGAGAAAAAAAAAGGGGCCTAAAATGCGAGTAAATTAATAGCCAACACCCTCCGGAAACCTTATCAAGTTGTCGAACTTCCCGTGTGTCCTGTGAGGACAGGGGGTCTGTTGTTGTTGGCGTCAGGCGGACCGATACATCAGTTTCTCAAGTATCGTCATACCCCCGCTGTTATGCTCTAATGCAAAGTAAAACGGTAGACACAATATGTATGTAAATACTTCAAAGGATTAGTTACACTATTAAATTTGTGTTGTTGTTATTGTCTCATGGTATTTCATTCTCAATCCACACCAACGCTTATAATGAATTATGGCTCATTCCATGTAAAATGTTACCTGAGGATCAATTTTTCAAATGCAACTTCATATAAAGCAAGTTGGTGCTGAAATAACAGTTTTTGGTAGATTTTTTCCCCATTGCATGGCCATGTGCAAAGTAGCTTTCTTCTCTAGAATATTGTGTTACCATTGTGTCCCATCAATTACCATTTTTTTTTAGCCCATCAGTTACTCAGAAAGACGGCCCTAGAGTGCCAAATTCTTGTTGTTGGATAAAGTTGCGTTATCCACATGTTAAGATGCATTATCTGAGCGTATAAAAATACATTTTTCTATTATCAGTGATTGAATTTCGTCAATTTTGCTACGTTGGGTTACCATATGAAAACGAAGGTACTTTTTCTTTCCCATCAGTTACGAACTCTGTTAGGTGTGATTATATGAGATCTAAGTTATCTCTTAAGTCAAATGTTAGTTTTGTCCGTTAATTTGCCATTGCTTTTTTGATATGTGTAAATAAAACTAAACAAATTGGATTATAATAAATCTGTGAGTGCTCTTCGTTTGAAAAGTATTGTCTAAATGTCCCGTTAGTTATCATGGAATGACCCGTATGTCACAACCAACAGTAAGATCAGAGCAGGCTCAAAATGGTATCACTATAGTTCTTTCATCGACAGCGAACGTTCCCTGCTTTGAGAGTATACATACTCACAAGGGATCAAGCCCGTCACAGCAGTCAGGTCTTAGGATTCTACCAACAAAAAATCGGAGGAAAATCCCTCACGGTTAGAATTCAAACGATTTAACAATAGAAAAGAGGAAGAGAACTGCAAATTATTCAGGAAGCATATTAACGTGTCTCTGGAAGATAAGTTAAATAAACACCATTGGGGGAAATCCACTATACACAACCTCCCCTATTATACACATATGTCTCACCGACACTTTAGCGCTTCATCTTTTCCCCCTCCTGTGCTGCCGAAAATCACAGACAGAATCAATACACACCATTGTCAAAGCACAGCATGAAAGATATACTGTGCAGACGTAGATAATGCACCCAAAGGACTTAACAGAACTTAACATATTCAAATTTCAAGGGACTGGCCCAATTAAAGAAAAAGATAAACGAACCGAGTCTATGCGGTATTCGAGTGCGTGAGGACAGCAACGATGAAGTGCTCCTAAACATGCAGACATAACGTCCATACTGTCTGCACAATAGAATAACGAACTGTAAGCGTAATTTCTCGAAAAGTGAAAAGGACAAAGAAAAAAAACCAACAGAAGGCATCAATGTGATGCCAGGGATTTGGGTGAGAAAACAAAGGTACATGTATAACCCGATTGTCTTGTTCTTTTTCACCCTGTTATTCCGACGTCCAAATATCTGAGACTGATACTGTATAGCCAGTGCTGGTTCTTCAGTGGTCAGCTTTACTAAATTTCTTTCTGTTGGTTATAGAGGCAACATCTGAATGAATTCTGATGACTTTATCAGAGCTAAAGAGGTTCTGGACATTTTGTGTGAAAATAGGCATTTAATTTTACTTGCTAACAATATGGTTTTATGGGAGAGCGTTTTTTGTTTTTCTCTCCCAACATCAGATTTGTAGAATACGTCGTTATTCTTTACCACAGACGATTCAGAAACATTGGCTGGCTCTGCAGGAAACGCGGCTCTATCGTGTACATTTGATAGAAAGGAAAGTAGGCATTGATTGTTATCGGTTTATTTTACTTGAACTATATAGATCTATATCGTAACAGTTTTTTTTCTACTGTTCGGCTCACAGTAAGATGCAAATCAGACGTTAGTTTGATTTGTTTGTTTGAGTTAAGGTTTTGCGAAGCTTCAACACAAATATGGCTCTTTTGCACCTCAGGCAGCGTGGCCGTACGGTTTGTGAGTCGTACTCAGAAACTGAAGACTTTCAAGTCTAAGGTTTATGTGTTTGACTCGCGAGCTGGGCGGTTTACGTTGTAGTGTCCTTGGGAAAGACACTTCGCTTCCATTTCCTCACTCGACTCAGGTGTAAATGAGTACCTGGCTTTAGAGCTGGGGGGACCAGGGCGCTGCACCGCTGGCGACCAGCAATGACTTTGTTATGTATTTCATTTGTAATATTATGTATTTACATGTATGATGTGTATTGTTATATGTGTTGTATTATGAATGAGATGTTTAACACTGTATGACATTGTAAAACAATTTCCCTACGGGGTAAATAAAGTCGTATTTATTTTATTTATTTATTTATTTATTATTTAAGATAAGGCTTAGAATGGGAATGTCTTTACTAGAGACAGCAATGGTGCCTGGATTAGGGTTACAATCAAATACCAGGTCTGTATCAGACGTCAAGGTGCATTGTTCGATTTGTACCTGATATTCAAACAGTTACGCACACACACACACACACACACACACAAAAGCAAATCTCCCTTTAAAACCTCAGAGAAACAAAACAAAAGTGATAATGACAACATTATAACAGCGTTTAAAAGAGTTACACAGTAATGTTGTAGCTAACTGACTTTTCTAAGTAGGTTGAATGACAGAGTCAGAATTATGAAATTGCAGCGACGTGCGATGATACACGTCATCAGAGACCCTAATGTCTTTAATGTCAGTAGGGTATTATCCTAGAGGAATCGTTCTGTAATCTCTATGCTTTGTCTTCATGGTCTAATCGGAGGCAATTTAAAAGACTTATTGGCTAATGATCGTCAGGCATTAGGGAAGAAAGTAAACTAGGCGTACAGAACACAGGAGATCCACATCTGTGGCTATGGTGTGGAGAAATCAAACGTCCCCGTGTTGACAACAGAAATCATGATAATGTGGTTTCAATCTGAACGGATTACGAACTCCGATTTCTGTTCTGAAAAAAAGTTCTTCGTAATCTGACGGTCTGACTTTCTTGAGTGTAAAGATCGAAATGCTCCAAGGAAATGCTGCAGAGAAGAAGACAAGATAATTATTTTGTTATCTTTCCTGTCAATTAAAAATGGCCATGACCACAGTTCAATATCTAGATATTCTCTAATACTCGCATTGCCTCGCAATATGCTGGAAAGATATATGCGTTTGACTTAAAATTTGTTATATGAGTAAGCAATATTATAATAATATTCTGAATTTGAGAGGAGCATATGGATTTTTTTTTCTTCAGTCCTTATCCTGAACATGTTTGCACAGTAAGCTCCAGAAGTAAAATGCAGATCTCGTGATTCGCTGTGACTCTGGTGCACTTAAGTATGTTTGTTTCAAAAATTCTAAGCCCTGCAAACTGTTTAAATAGATAAGGTTAGATATACCACAGATGCATTTTAGCGCGGACATAGAAACGGCCTTTGGTAGCATCGGTGGTGTGTATTGCTTCAGCTTTCAGTGATTCCTTCTCATTCACGAAGATCTCCTGACGCTGTTGGTTTTTCCAGGTACCATTTTCTCTATTCCTCTTTGTGGGGCAGAGAATGCTTTCGGCTTTGGACTGAAAGTCTAGGTCGTGTGTTCGATTTTCGATTACGGTTGTACTGTTTAGAACTTGCACACACTTGCGACTAACAGGCAGTGAAAGACATAGAATTTTAGTAATTAGCACCTTTAAATTTAATAAAGACAACGGCAGTCTCCTCCCCAGGGAGTTGAGAAAGCCCTTGATTGATATGGTCTATTAGGGCACTAATAAAATGAAGTCGCATGAGCAAGCATTAATCTGGATAGGAAACTTAAAACTGCATGGTTAATTTTGCAGCTGCTTCACGTATGCCGTTCCGCGACTTGCAAGTCTCTAATAAACTCAGTGCGCAAAGTGAAGTAGGTGATTACTTTTGAGAGCTTGAACATTAACGATGGAATTTCTTACCATCGTAAGAATTACAATTGGCGCTGAATGCACCTTTGGCAGGGTTCAAAACACAGAGCTAATGTAATTCTTACAGTGGTATGAGATTCCATCGTTAATGCGCCAGCTGTCAGTTATTTAGCATGTACAGCTCTTGGCTACACTGACGCGACCTTAAAATGACAGGGTCGTAAGTCCAGTCAACCCAGTTTTGAGTTATTTGCTTTTAAAGATTGAACATACTGTCACTGGATTAGTATAATATACCACCTTGTGCATCTCAATATATAAGCCAAACCGGGGTCAACGTTACTTGACACACTCACATAGGTAAAAATACACCCGTATAAGTACGGCTGTGGGTTTAACTATTAACTATATTTTGAAACAACAAAGGACTTACGACCCTGCTATTCAAAGATCGCGCGGTTGGTGATCGCTCACCATTAGTGTAGCTTCATGTTACGTGAAACAGGTCACGTTTGGATATTATTCAGAATCGAAGACTGCCAGTGCTGATTTCCATTTCTCCCGGTGCCTATAAGACGAGATATTCTATCATGAAAACAAATCATAAAAAAAGTATCATGATTTATAGAACTTTTAAATAATTGATTGCCATGTATTCACCACTGACAGTTCAGGTCAGTCTAACCTCTACTTCTAGATGACCTAGTAGCGGCTCGTCATTAATTGCAACCTACCAAGCAAAACGTAACGACCCTATTTGTTTATTACTGTTCCTTTTGTTTTATTAGCATTGCCTTATCCTCCTAATACATCCATTAATCTTTGTTATAGCTATTTTGAGCAAGAGCTGTCAATGTGACATAGTCTAGATTCAGGTTTAGCTTGCTATTTGAAGAAATGTCACAAGAAGGGAAGGGAAATTGCACGGGAATTTTGGGGGGGTCGGAAGCCACCACTGGGAGGCTCAGACGAGATTTCGAACCATGGACAAAACATTCCATACCAGTTTGATTATTTTCATGTCTCGACAAGACTCCCCCTCAACAAAACACCCCAACCCATAAGACCAGATCAGCTTAAGGAACGCAACCATTAAGAAAAACACGCAGTTCCATGGCTTCTTTGTTTTGGAAGGGTCTTGCTCGCGTAATAGCAACTTGTATAAACAAAGCTGGACTTCTCCTAGCTAAGAAAACAGTTTTCATCGAGCTATAGATAACGCGCTGAGGTCTTAGTTTTACTGGTAATAGGATATCCCGATAGCTCCACCTTCTTTTAACTATAAGCAAGTTGATAGTACTGGCAATACATTAAAACACAAGACACAGACTAGGGTCACCAAGTTCTAGACCTAGTCTAGTCTATTATGCAACAAAAAACAAAAAACAACAACAACAACAACAACAACAACAACAAAACAGTAAAAAAGCGAAAAGAAAAGCCTTGCTAAAATTAATTTGTGACCTCCATAATATTTCACCGTTCTATTCACCGGCTCACCTGACATTTTGCAAACACTTTGCACTAAGGGTGTCAGTTAGGCTGTGGCTGCATTGAAATTCGTTGAAGCCGGGAGATTCCAGAATGATATGTGTGTCATTTTCAGTGCGCTGATAATTTTCGGTGAGCAAGGAGAGAGCCAAAAAAATATTCATTGTTTATGAACACAGTAACCAACAAAAAAGTGACTGACATGATTATTATTTTACGATCATTCTTCCGTGTTCAGTTCGTCACCAACACAAGACAGAAAAATAGATCATGTCTATTTTACTCGACATAAATTCCAAAGAGTCCGATACAAGAGTGCAGCAAAAAAATACAGTCTAATTTGAAACTTCAAGTACCAGGAATAGAGCAGAAACAGAGCACGCAGGAATAAGGTATAGCGATTTCTTTTTGACATAGTCATGTCGGGAAGTGCGAAAAATACAAACACATGGTCAGCAGGACATTGTACATAATGTCTCGTTGTTGCAGAATGAAAAGAAGGACAGAGGCCATAGTTCATCTGTTCCCATACTCCACCCGACGCCTAAGGAAGAGAATGGTTAGAGAGGGTGCTGCTCACAACAAATATTATATTACTGTAGACATAACATAGTTTAACAGAAATACAATGAACGTCTTAAGACATTTATCTCGTATTTACGCGTCTGTCCCTGACACGTTAACCACCACAATGTGTGTCTAGTACTGATTTACCAGGGGCTCCCCCCCCCCAACCCTGTCTAGGACCGCAGCCAAATCTAGGTAAATATTGACACGCCGCTACGGTTAGCTGGTTCCACAGTAATGGTACCTTAAAACGCGGACCACTGATTTTCTTTGGCCCTACACTCCTCCCCAACGTTTGATTCTCCCGTTAGGAAAGCTTTGGAGAGGTCTGGGCACCAGCGACAGATCATGACATGTTATTACTTCACCTTAACATTGAAAGTGTAGTGCGTGCAGCTGGTACACACGTCAATGGAAGTTCATTACTGAGGTTGGGGCACCCTTAAAACAACGAGGTCACCCTTTGCTTACTGCAGGTTGTAGCAAGCGTAGCACTGTTTAGGTAATACATTCGTACCCTACTGTTACGAGAACTAGAGGGATGACACGTGAAAAATCGGCGGAGGGCGTAGATCAACGGTCCATCACAAAGCTGGAGATCATGCTGTCCATAATACTGCGGTTTGTCCACACCAGACAGTCGTGAGAGTGAGGCACATAATGTTCAGTATAGTCATATCAGTCCCAGACTACCAGCTTAATCTTGCAACTTCCATTTCTTAAAATGCCATTGTTATGTTCCTTCGCTGTGAACACAAACAAGCAGAATGCCTGCCACAAAACTATTATTAAAAAAATACTGTCATAGAGTCAGTATTTTTTTACACCCTAGGCATTCCAGCTTAGGGAACTCGAACCTCAATTGTGCGCCATGCAAATTCCATGGGTCCCTCAGACAGCGCACTAAATCAATAAAAATAAGAAGTGCTGATTGACAAGAGGGTTTTTGCAGTTTTAAGAGGAAACTTGCCCTGGGGGACATTGAATAAATCCAATATAGTCTTAAAGCCTAGTGGCCTCTCAGACTGTAAGAAGAGAGATTGAAAACATCTGTTCTTCTTCTTTTTAATAATTTCCACACTTTGTTTTTAATTCACAGGTCCTGAACCATGAAAGTCTCCAGAAGAAACAAATTTGATGTGATCGACAATGAAACGGCCTTTCTCATGGACATCATTTTCAACTGCTTTCTCACCAACACAGTTGCCATCTTCGGCATCGTTGGCAACGTTTTTAACATCCTCATCCTGCGGTATCAAGGACTAAGAGACAGCACCAATCTCACTCTGATGTCTTTGTCTGTTGTGGACCTTACTTATGACGCAGCGATGGTCGTCCGCAGGGCGCCGTGTGTCATTTCCACCTTTGATCTCGCCAGAGGGATAACACTGGATGCTTACATGAATACCTACGTTGCTGTTCCAGTTAGAATGATAAGCTACTTCTCGGCTACTCACATTCTGCTAATCTCTATAGAGAGACTTCTAGCCGTATGTTTTCCATTTACCATTGCTAAAGTTTTCACGCTGAAATGGACGAAGAGATATCTGATAGTTCTGTACATTTCTTGGAGCGCAATGATCTGGCCTTGGTTCAACATGTTTCGCATTTATTGGATATTTGATTCTTCTCTGAATATAACACTGGCTTTCTCTGAACCTTCAGATTTTTGGTGGCACTACGAAGACATTTTTGCGATCTGCAACTTCGCTATGACAGTCTTGCGAGGTCCTGTATCAATTACCTTTATATCTTTGTCATCAGCGGCTATTGTCATAAGACTGGGCCACGCTCAGAATGTGAGGACTCGGATTTCGGCTTCGGGAACGAAAGTCGATGCCAAAACTGTGAAAATGCTCTTAGTTGTGTGTTTGTCCTACCTGGTGCTAGGTTCTCCGTCACTGATACCTTCGTTCGTGTATTTTTTCGAGCCAACGTATTATCTGTACGAGAGGAATATAACACGATTGTCATACGTCATGGAGTTTGTGTATGATTTCCTTCTGGTTTTGAATTCATCGATAAATTTTGTCATTTACGTCACAGTTTCATCGAAATTCGCGAAAGCCTATGCTTACATCACAGGCCGTTTTTACACCCAGGTGTGCGTGTTATGTATTCCTAAACGCTAAAAAAGTCCATCTGAACTCTGAAGACAGACCAGACCGAGTGAGCTGTTTGTTTGTTTGAGTTAGCTTTTAGTTTCTCTTTTCAGCACAGTGTTATCGCTATCGAAGAGACGAGTGGATCGCATATTATATGATGGTAAATTGTAAACACCGCTAAAGGTACCCACGGAGACAGCCACCGCCAACAGTGTTCGAATCTGGACTATCTTCTCTAAGAGACGAGCCTTTCACGTTTCGATGACTGTGTCAGCAACTATTCTCGTTCAAGGAAATTAAGTGTAAAGATTATTTCCTAAAACATCTAATAAGACTCTCTCTCTGTCTCTTTATCCATCCATCCTTCCACCCATCCATCCATTCTTCCACCCAACCATTCATCCATCCATCCATCCATTTATCCATCCATCCAGCCAGCCAGCCAGCCAGGCGGCCGGCCAACCAGCCAGCCAGTCAGCCAGCCAGCCAGCCAGCCAGCCAGCCAGCCAGTCAGTCATCCGTCGAGCCACCCAGTTAGCCAGCCACTCATCTGTCTGTCTGTCTGTCTGTTTGTCTTATGTCTGTCTGTCTGTCTATCTGTCTGTCTGTCTGTCTGTTCTATAGTCTGTGCATATCAGTGCATGTGTAGCGTTTGTTCAGACCTGCATCTTGTCTTTGTTCGGAATGTCATGCAGTGTACACGAAGAAGACCAGAAGGTTGAATATTTACAGAACAGAAAGATCAATCTACCTGTCACATTAATACGACATTTTTTTTCTGTTTTTTTTTTCTTAAATTATATCAATAATCTCCTATCTTACTCTCGTTGCCAGACCACTCACTCACTGACCATTTAACTAACTGCCAGACTCACTCACGCACTCACGCATACAACTGTATTCATTCATTCATTCATTCATTCATTCATTCATTCATTCATTCATTCATTCATTCTCTTAAAGCACATTTTTATATGTCAACCGTGCAGTGGGCTGTGGGATAAACTCGTAAATTAGTTGAAGAATGTTTAACATATATAGAATAAAGACTTTTTGTCTCCAAAGGAGAATTAGGACCTGTGACTGGAATTAACCCTATGGTGCTACCGTATAATCAGTTCTCACCTACACTTCACTACGCTGAGTACGACGGTAGAATACATTCTCATGCCAGCCGTGTAATCCGGCGGTCGAATTTTACAGCCCCGTGTCAACTAGCAGCCGGCAGACAACACGTGGAACAGTTATTATCCGTAACATTTGGGTCACGCAGCCAGCGGGAGGCTGGGCCCGAAGCGCTTCGCGTTACTAAAGATAATAATAATAATAATAATAAAGAATATTTATATAGCGCCCACTCCCCAAAAATGAGCTCTAGGCGCTTGACAAAGTTGAAGATCTCACTTTCTATCTTTCACACATTCTCTCCAAAAAATTCAGATACACAATCATTTGTACTAACTCAAGCTCACATTATCATTCAACAGAGGCAGAGCTGGAACTTATGGCTGGGAATTACAGCAANCAGCCAGCCAGCCAGCCAGCCAGTCAGTCATCCGTCGAGCCACCCAGTTAGCCAGCCACTCATCTGTCTGTCTGTCTGTTTGTCTGTATGTCTGTCTGTCTGTCTATCTGTCTGTCTGTCTGTTCTATAGTCTGTGCATATCAGTGCATGTGTAGCGTTTGTTCAGACCTGCATCTTTTCTTTGTTCGGTAGAATATATTCTCATGCCAGCCGTGTAATCCGGCGGTCGAATTTTACAGCCCCGTGTCAACTAGCATCCGGCAGACAACACGTGGAATAGTTATTATCCGTAACATTTGGGTCACGCAGCCAGCGGGAGGCTGGGCCCGAAGCGCTTCGCGTTACTAAAGATAATAAGCGGTGATAAATGGTTAACACTTAAACGTCCTAAGCCGATACAGTAGTTTCCGGCTAACAGCAGGGTCCTAGGGCGTCAAGAAAAGAGGGATCATAGGCGGAGCGGGATCATAGCTGACGAGGCAGGATAGAACGGGGAGATAGGTCCAGAAATACTTTCCTTAGAAAACCAGAACTGAATGCCGATTCTAAAACAAAGGGCCACTGATCTGGTCTGAAAACTATTCAGCTAACGGTTTTCATAGAACTGAGCTAAACGTAATCTTAGAGCTATTTCCCATTAGTGAGTTGTACTAAATCTGAACTGTCTTTTTTTTTATGAACGTGCCTAACACTGAACGGTAATGTCATTTCAGTTCAAGAAATATTTACATTGCTAATATTATTACTTGTGCTATTACTCTATCGTTACTAGTAGGGATCACTTTTCTACGGGCCATTTATGTAGATGTTGGCCTGAGCGGATTTTCTGATGTTACGATCATATTAAAATTTGTGCGTTACAAATTAGAATCAAATGTTCAGGTTACAGAAACCTAATCTGATTTGACTCTTTGAGCCAATAAATTGTTTTCACCACGGTCAATTACAAGAAATTCTACTAACTCTTAGTCCTCTGTAATAGTTTGCAGCATTTAGTGAGATTCTTAAAAATGATGTTTAAAATAATGTTTAGGTCTTTCATTTCGTTTTCGAGTTACGAACCGATACATCCAAAGGTATAAACAGGCCAACTAGTTTCCTTAGTGGTAAGTGATCCGCACCGAAGGCCACATCACAATTGAAATAAATAACTTAAACTTCAAGTTTTTGGGGATTTCTTTTTATTAAACCAGGAGAGAATGCAAACTAAATTGCAGGCAGGTTCACAAGTCCAGAGCCCATTCTTCATAATTTATCCAAAGAACAGATATTTTACTGTCTTCCTAAGGCATATGATCAAACCTACTTTCATCGAGTTAGGAGTCTGTAATATCTGTATTTCAAATATAATTCTCATGCATGTCTCAGCCATCACACGGTCAGCAGATGATTTGAACTTGAAAATAACAGTTATCAAGCAGCATTTACTATACGGTCCGGATGGAACGCCTTTCCACGGGTGTGCCTCATAAAACAGATCAACTTGCTGTAACAGAAGAAGACCTCCAAACAATTTCAGACATTCCATAATCAGACAACCGTTAACACAAAATCGGCCAAGCCAAAGCTTATATTCGGTTGAAACTGAGTTTCGAAGAAAAATAAACGGAGCTTCTTGTTTCCCTTTGCTTAAGAGGTACTTTCGGTTTAACCATTTTCGTTTTAATCGTTGTCTAATATAGATATATTCGCGTGATTTTTTTTTTGTTATATATATACTGCGTTCTGTCGACCGCTTCTTTTAATAACCCATGACAAGTAAAGTGGTTTTGTTTTCTTTTTTGTTGTGTCTCTTCGTTTTATCCACCCGCATGAAAACTCAGGTGAGGCCTCGTGCTATTTCCAGAGAACAAAGGTTAGCTCTCAATCTCTTTCAAATCCCTGACCAAAAATAGTGCTGCTTTAATTTAACCTTAATTAGTCAGGAAAGTGACAAATGCATTAGAATCGGCCAGATCTAAGGTTACTGTGCCCCTGAGAGGGAGAAAAAAATTACTTGAGAAATAGACCACCCTTACTAGTAAGTTCAATTCAGGTGAGAGAGAGAGAGAGAGAGAGAGAGAGAGAGAGAGAGAGAAAGTAATGAGCGTGTGTAACATATCATAAAATGACTTGATAAATAGATCACCCTTACTAGTAAGTCCAACTCAGGTGATTTCAAAACTAATCGCGTATGTAACCTACCATAAAACCTACAGCAGGATCTTTCCTTCTACTAAGCCATAAACCTGTGAAATGCTAGATGCTGGAACTAGTGAATAAAATTTTAGTAGAAATAAAAAAAAAACAACAAAAAACTCAGTGCTTAGGAGTCACAACAAGATTTTTGAGTGCAGGCGGTTCATGATTGTGAGCAGCTAACAAAAAGTTCACCATGACCTAGACAGAATGATAGAGCCGCAAAATTTCGCATGATTCATTTAACATTTGTAAATATGGGTGTGAATAATAGTGCTAATGTGTCTGCAAGCAAAACATTTCCAGAAATCAAATTTGTTCCCACCTGAGTTTGTTCAGTACAGCTCCCATTAAAAGATATTGCAAAACGAACTCAGACAGCCATTAATGTCACTGTAATGATATTTCAATTGTCTATGAATAATGCGTATTGTTCTATGGGAACTGTAAATTTATGAATGAGATGCATGTTACCAGTGTAAGGCACTGTAAAACAGTTTGTTTTTTCACAAGATAAATGAAGGTGAATTTTTTTTTTTCAAGGAGACAGAGCTCCTCCTTAATAAAATGAGGTATATTACAGTGCTGGGTAGTGTTTTTAACTCTATATCTATTGGATACAAAATTGCTCAGCAACTTGCTGAACAACGCATTATTTTCTTATGTGGGTGATTATCTTAGTAACATTGTATCTCAAATTATATGCCATAGATTTTATTCAGATTTTATAGAGATTGGGAGTAGCACAAATTACGAGTTTATAAGAACGCCGAAGACATACACAAAGATTGCTAGACAGACGTGTAAACACATGACACAACCGATGACGCGGGTGAACTTTTTAAATCGTCCGCTCGCTTAATAAATCATTTACTCATAAACATGAAAATGGGCAGTTATTGCTGAGAGCGTCATTAAGTCCTGAAAATATTAGCAAAGTTAAACAGTGGCTAAAATAAAACTGTCATGTGATTAGTTGAAATGTGATGTGATTGGATAAAGCAGCATTTTGCTGTGGCCCTGTTGAATATAATAAGACAAGACATCGTGATTTCGAATGCCATATGCTTGAAACACTCCTTTGTTTAAAGAAAGGCTGTGATTCCAAGTCTCTTAAGTTCTATATAACATTTTATAACAGTGTATACTTTAGACACTGAAAATTACAAAAACATCTCATGGAGTTCGAATTATGTACAGCGTCTTCGCGAACGTTTTGGGGTTGTCTGAGGCAAGTATCTTAAGAACATCATTCCAGTCACGGCTATTGTGATTTTCTTGATAATAATGAAGCGGTTTATAAACCTTGTACCCAGGCTTATTCCTGCTCAAGCGAGTTCAAAAAATTATTACCCCAGCAGGCCTGATCATGCTACAATTTTTTTCAACTCCTTGGGGAGCTTACAGTGCCGCTGTCATTTACAGGCGCTGATCGTTAACATTCCGAAAATATTTTCCACTGATAGGTACCTATTTTACAGACGGGTGGACCTATGAAAATATGAACAAGATGCTTTCCCAGGGCAATAGGGAATCGAACCCACGACCTATAGATATTGAGTTCGACGCTGTAACCATTTGGCCACTTTAGTGATGAGGTGGATTGTTTGGCACTAAGCACCGTATTGACTATAAGACAAATCGAGTATTTTCCTAAGGGTCACAAGCCTTTCAAAAACTCAAAAGTTCGAAATTAGCACTAAGGTCAAGGTTTTCGTAAGTTCGGTGGCAAAAGTTTCTTATTTTTGATTAAGTGACAATTGTATGGTTCGGTGATCTAGCAGCCTGAGACAAAAAAAAACAACAACACACACACAAAAAACTGTAAACGGAGTTTTTAAACGCGTCAGACGAAGTCAGCCCAAAGTATAGATAAGGGAAGTCTATGGACCTCAAGCATTCTATAAAAAAAAAGAGGCAATACACAACATACTCTTTTGTCGAGTTTATGTATTTTTTAAAAATTGACTGGTTCATGAACTTTCTGAAAGGGCTCCAAGAGCCATAAAGTCACCAAGGTTCACTCATGACAACCTGACATTTGTACAATCAGCATTATTTTACTTTAGACAATAAACTTGGGAGTTCACTTTTAAGAATGGGATGACGAAGGGACATTTTAAGACTAGGCGAGTAATAACTATACTTCTTGTTTTAAGCTGAACTATGTCATTAATGGCGTCATAAATACATTCTCAAATAATAATTGAGCTACAAGATCGAGTGACTACTGCGATAATTCTTTAAGTGTATGGTTGAAGACAGAAAAACGTAGTATGAAGTGTCTAACAAGTATGTATAAGACATTTGATTTAGATGGAAAATGAAGGATAATTTTGTATGAAAAAATTGCATATATTAGAAAGGGTATACCACGGGTGAGTTGTGTGGTTACGGGCAATATATTATTATGGTGATATCATGTCATTTAGTGGATTCAGAAATGTTTTCTCCACGGACAAACGAACTAAATTTATTAGGTGACCACTACGATTATTCTGAATGTATGGGCTTGATGATTTAAAAAAAAAAACCTCAGTATGAAATGCATGCAGTTAATTTAAACAGAGTAACGAGGGATAATTTTTAATAAACAAAAAATAATAAAATTGCATAGGTTAGAAAAGGTATACCACAGGTCCTGGTGAGATAAATGGTTACGGGCAACATAATTATTATTCTAAACTGTATCATTTGGTAGAGTTAGAAATGTTTTCTCCACGAATAATCGAACTAAATGGAGCGGATGGCCACTATGATAATTCCGAAAGTGTGTGGTCTGAGATTAAAAACGCAGTATGAGATGCTCAGCAGGAATGATTGGCGCAGATTATTTAGATGGGTAATGAGGGGCACTTTACTATTAAAAAAATAATGCAAACCCGAAATAGTGTACCACAGGTGAGATGTGTGATTACGGGTAACATATTATGCTGAACTGTATTATTTGGTAGATTCACAAATGTTTCCTCCACGGATACTCGAACTAAATGAATCGGGTGGCCACTACAATAATTCTGTAAATATGTGATTGGGGATAGAGAACGCGGCGTGAAGTCCTCAGTTGAAATGAGTGGCGCAGGTCATTTAGACGGGTAATGAGAGACAATTTTCTCTGACAAAACAAAAAAACAAAAAAAAAAATGCAAATCCAAAAGGATGTTATTTATGCCACGGAGATAATATTATTATGGTTAAGGGCAAGAAAGACGGCTGGATGCGCTCGGCGGGAAATCTTCCTGTGGTTTTGGCCGGGGAAAGAAAAGTACATAGTAGACTGCCTCCCGCCGGGCTATACTATGACGTCATGATAAGGTCACGGCAAGAATCCTCTAACACAAATTATGCTTTAGACGAGAAATGTTGAGGTAGTGGTTACCTCCCGTTGATATAATATCATGATGTCATGGTCTCCAGTTGAGGCGGGACACATGACGTTCCACGTGACAGTCACTATGATTAAGTTGTGGCTACATTTGAAGCTGGCTGTTCTATGGCAAAGACGTCATGAAGATACCTAGGAGAGAGAACCAAAATATCACCACCTCTCAGTAAGAGCTCTTATACAATACAAATTCCCGTAATCTTTTGTTTTGTTTAAATTATGATAAATTGGTTTTGTTGTCCGAGGGCCGATTCATAAGGACGTAATTATATTGGTCTTGGTTGTAAATTATCGTTAATTAGTGGGTGTCTTATTTCTTTCTTCGTCCTTTTGTATAATCTTCGCTGTTTGGTGTTAATAATTGCTCATAGGGACCCCTTCGTGCCAGCGGTTTTGAGATGCTGATAGAAAAGTAAATATANTATATATATATAAAGGGTTGATTTTCATAAAAGGAAAGGCAGGCTGAAGACTTTTGAGAGCATTTCCAATCTAAAGGTCTCAAAAGGTATTTCTGAACCTCTCAGGTAACGCTGTACGAGATTTATTTTCAAATTGTAGAGATATCTTCGAACGCAACAATAGAATTTGATTTCAACAAAGCTTATATCCCTGCTAAATTGAGAGCTATGTAGATGTATTTATCATCAATATATAATTGATGTTGAATTTTTAAAAGTGAGCTTGATGAGCCTCCTTGCAGTAATTTAGCTAATTAGGGTTGTAATATGATTGTGCCTGTATAGTGATCTACAATGAATAAACATAACCTATATATGAGGGTCTAAATTTTGAGGTGTAACACTTTGAGAGATCAACGTTCAGGGGCCAGCAAAGTATTTTTTTTCCTATTTATTAGCCTAGAATAGTAAGTTCTAATAATAAGCACAAGGGCAGATAAGCAGAGTGAAATTTCATCTTTCACCTTCTTGTCTGTTGCGGCAAAAGTGCCGTATATGCAAAGTACTAAAAACCGATTAATTCCCTGGCTATAAGGGTAAGTCTTCATTATTTTTTCTGCACTTTGATACCAGATGATCTAGTCTGTTAGTCGCTTCTCTCGATTG
The DNA here is from genome assembly GCA_033807755.1 of Ellobium chinense. Taxonomy (NCBI): domain Eukaryota; kingdom Metazoa; phylum Mollusca; class Gastropoda; order Ellobiida; family Ellobiidae; genus Ellobium; species Ellobium chinense. The sequence goes on along the minus strand of JAWQUT010000347.1, from coordinate 404,687 downwards.
GGCAAGACTATCGTTCACGTGAGGATAGTATGGAGTTGTACTGTAGGGCTGAATACGGTTCTCGCGTCAAACTGGTTTAGTGCAAATTTTAGAAACACCAAAGTTTTGAGATTCAGATCACAATCCTCTAACCGACTGGCTTCTCGGAAATGATAGAGCTAGGGGCTCACTGAACACGATTTTGTTGGTATTTTAGCATTTATATCGTATCATTTTTGTTTGATGGGAGATAGCGGCTTTTAAGAAGTTAAAAAAAATGGTTTCTGGCTCCAAAGAGCCAAAATTTGGCAACTCTGGTATTGGTCTACACCCCCAACCCTTCCGTCCCGAAAGAAAAAAAAATCGAGAAACTATTGTTCAAGGAAAAAAAACTTGCGTAAAAAGAAACAACAAAACACCATCAGATCAGGGGGTGAGCATATTTTTCTCGCAGATTATTGGCCACTTTTTAAAAAACGTTTTGTTTTTTTATAGGCTACACTGCCGTTGGACGCATTGTACGGAGGATATGGGAGCGTTGAACCTGTGAGACAGTGAAAAGTTTATCAGATTATCGGCGAAGAAACTTGCTAGCGTTAACAAAATCGTATTGCCAATGCTTGTAAATGGTTCATGAGTGAAATAGGACGGAAATGATGTTGAAATACTTTGGCAAACATTGAAGATTAATTAAATTGCATTAGACAAATAGATGACCTGCTAGTAATCTCAGATTCATAGATTACATGGACGCTATGTCCCTAATTAGAGCTGATCGGTCTTGTTTGATTCACAAGAGAGAAGAAAGACAGACAGAATCGTAGATCATAACTTGTTGATTTGATTTGATTGTCTGTTGGTATCCATTTTTATACAAAAATAAATATTAATGCTATTTCCTACTTGAACGTAATTTAATGTAAAAGTTGGATTGCAGTCTGTCTTCTGAAAAGATTGAAAGATTACTGTATAGCTATATCGTTATTCAAGCCTTGTTAACCTCCACCGTCCGCAGAGGTTTTACTTGACTACTCGCTGTAATTCCAGCTTTAAGTTTCCTTTTATTCAATCATTACAAACCCACAACGGCAAATCTCATACCAGGGTTTTAGTAGTAGTAGTCACAATAATAATAATAATAATAATGCGGTTTACAAGTTTCGTATCCAGGCTGATGCCCGCTCACGCGACTTCGCAATATTATTACCCCAGCAGACCTGTTCACACAAGGACTTTCTCCCCTCCCAGATGAGCATAAAGTGCTGCAGCCATTTACAGGCGCTGATCACAAGCATTCTTACAATGTCTTGCACTGCCTATAGTCAGGTGCCCATTTTACAGACGGGTGGACTGAGGAAAATGTGAATGGAATGCTTTCCCGAGGCATTTACAACCTCACCGTGGTCGGGAATCGAACCTTAAGGTTACAGAAGCGTAATCCAATTTCCCTCTTTGAGCCAATAAACTGTTTTCTCTACTGTCACTTGCAAGAAATTCCACAATCTCTACGTCTTCTTTAATTATTTGCAGAATTTAATGAGCTTATGAAAAATGATGTTCAAAATATAGATCTTGCAAATCGTTTTCGAGCTGCGAACCGATACATCGAAAGGTGTAAACAAGCTAACCAGTTTCCTTAACGACAAGTGCTCCGCAGAGAAGGCCACACCGAAACCGAAGTGAATGACCCAAACTTCAGGTTTAATTTATAAAATCAGGAGAGAATGTAAAATAATTCGCAGGTAGGTTCACAAATGTAGGGCCCATTCTCCACAATCTGTCCAAAGGACAGATTTTTTTACTGTCTTCCTAACGCATGTAACAACATGTTATTTTCAGCCAATTAGAAGTCTGTAACCTTAAGATCTTGAGTCCAAACGCTGTAACCGTTGGGCCATGCTGTTTCACACACCGCAACTTCCATGCCGTTCTCATGTACACACGCAAGCCTGAATGGAATTCAGAACATGCCATCGCGGATATTTAAATACGATAAGACAAAATAAAGTAACACACACACACACACACACACACACACACACACACACACACACACACACACACACACACNCACACACACATATATATATATATATATATAAAAAATAATAATATGTATGTATATATATATGTTTATTACTCAAATTGGCACATGAGAATAAATGGTCGTGGTGGTAGTGTGAAACAGATGGTCAACATACAGAGGTCAGCTATATATGGAGAATGTATATTATGAACGGGCGTCCCTTAAACCTGATGGCCATTGAAGACGGTCGCGATGTACAGATGGTGGTCGGACCAGCTTCAATTTTCAATTGCATATACCACTACCACAACAGTCTATTCTCATGTCCCAAATTGCGTAACGAAACGCGGCTCTGTGACAGCGACATCAGTTGGTGATTATCCCGTTGTAGAAGGTGCAGTCTGGCTTTCTGTGTAGGAGAGTGGTTTCTAGTCTTCTCGGTTAAGGACGAAACACTAACAGGCGACGTGTGCACGTTGCACAGTCATGTTGAAAATCCCTTGACAGTTTTCAAGTCGTAGAAGAGTAGGCCTAGCGGACACTTTGCGGGCAAAATTGAATGGAAAATCTTAACCAGTAATTTGATCTTACAACCAGAAAGGGGCAGTGTAGGTTACAGGAGCCAAATTGTAAAAGCCTCTTTAAGCCATATAATGAACATTTCTCCTCGAACCACAGGAATGTTCCAAGATGGCCAAGGCTAGTTCGCATGTCGGTGCCATCACTGTGCTCAAATTATATACTGTTTACAGTAGAGGTCCTTTTTTTAGATTTTTCTCAGTTTTAGTTTATATAAAAAGGGGTTGAATGTTTGGCCTTCTTCTGCAGACCACAGGCCCGCACAAATGAAATCCGCAACAACTATTTTTTTCAGAAACTCAAGCTTGAACACCACTTCTGTTGTGTGGTTTCATGTTATACGAATTTTTACTGCACCATTTGTCTAATGGACAGATTTTCCACTCTGCTACAGTTGACTCTGAAAGTCCAGTTTTTTTTACCAAAATAGCTCCTGCAACTTATAGCCGTAATCGTGCAGACATGCCCTAAATCCTTAATTCAAACAAACAAACAAACAAGTTTGGGGGAAAAATAAACAGTGTACACATAAGGCGCTTGTTTAACAACAGGTTTAACAAGTTTAGCAAGTTTATTAGGAATAAGCCCAGAGTGGTACATGGGCAAAATACAGTACCGGTATGCAACGGGACATCACATGGGCATTTTAAGCACTACAGCTACTAATATCACACATGTTCACAATGCCTTGCGCTTGTTAGTTGGCTAGTGAGAGCCTAGTAAGAGCCAGCCATACGGTTACAAACACTTTGTATTTTTTTTATAGCTATTTGAGGCAGCGTGGCCATGCGGTTTGTGAGTCTTACTAAGAAACTAAAGATTTTCAATTAGTCTAAGGTTTATGTGTTTGACTCGCAAGCTAGCCGGTTTACGTTGTAGTGCCCTTGGGAAAGACACTTCACTTCCATTTCCTCACACAACTCAGGTGTAAATGAGTACCAGCATTTAGAGCTGGGGGGAACCCAAGCGCTGCACCGCTGGCGACCAGCAATGACTTTGTTATGTATTTTATTTGTAATATTGTGTATTTACATGCATGATGTGTATTGATGTATGTGTTTGTAGTATGAATGAGAAGTTGGCATTGTATGAAATTGTAAAACAGTTTCCCTATGGGGTAAATAAAGTCGCATTTTCATTTTTCATTTGAATATACCATTTTAATAACGCTCTACGACAGTCCCAATCTTGTGACCAAGCTATAGTAACTTCAAGACAAGAGGAGAAATGGTCTTCTTTATATTTTTAATTTAACAAAAATATAAACTTCTGCACTTACCATCTATGGGAACATATTTTTTGAGAAAAGAGCACTGGTCGTCATAAGCAGGTTCCAGGAGAAGTGGGGAGGTGAGGAGGGTTGTTAGTTTTTGGAGGGAAGAGGAGATGATAAAAAATAATGGCAATTGTAAGACTACATAAATGTATCTCGTCTAATGGGATGTTGTGGAAGCTGGTACTGAAATGGGGAGAGTGGGTGAGTGAGATAGAGAGAGAGAAAGTTAGTGAGAGAGTGAGATAGACAGAGTGAGACAGAGAGAACATGGAAAGCAACAGAGATGTCAGGTGCTAAATCTAAGTGACAGTGATCCATATGTCTTTTGTTTTCCTTTTCATTCATTCTTTTGAACTGATGTGGAATTATATTATATGCGGTTGGCTTTCGCCTAAATAAACAAACTTAAATTATATTTTCAACTTAATGCTAGGTGGCCCATCATGAACGCGTCCAACATCCGCAACAAATTTGACGTGGTCGATGACACCACCGCTTATCTCTTGGACATAATCTTCAACTGCATTCTCACCAACCTGGTCGCAATCTTTGGCATCGTTGGCAACATCTTCAACATCCTCATTCTGCGCTACCAAGGACTGGGCGATAGCATCAATATGATTCTGATGTCTTTGTCCATCGTAGACCTCGCCTTAGACATAAGCATGTTAATTCGCAGGATGCCATGTATCGTAGCCAGGGTCAATCTTGCACAGGGGATTACCTTTGATGCTTACATGAATGCATACACATGGATTCCCTTACGAGCCTTCTTCTTGATTTCATCCAGCCATATCGTGCTCATTTCTGCGGAGCGATTTTTCGCAATAACTTTCCCATTATCCGTCTCCAAAATGTTCACTTTAAAGTGGACAAAGCGTTATCTTATTGCTATGTATGTCATTTGGATAGCCATATGTATGCCTTGGTACAGAATGTTTGACGTTAGTTGGGTATTTAGCCCGTCTCTGAACACAACCATCGGCCTCCCGATACCGTCTCAGTATTGGTGGGACAACGAAGAAATTTTTCTCTATATGAACCTCATTGGGTGTATTGTTCGGGGTCCAATCTCTGTAACGTTCATCTCATTTTCATCGGTCGCTATTATCGTGAAATTACGTCAAGCCCAGAAAGTGAGGTCTCGCATTTCATCCTCTGCCGCGAAGCTTGATCCTAAAATTTTAAAGATGCTTCTGACCATCTGCCTGGTATATCTAGCCATAGGTTCCCCGCCAATTATCCCTGCCTTTCTGTACTTCTTCGAGCCCGATTATTTTTCCTACGATGGGAGCCTCTCGCGAATTTATTACGTGATGGATTATATCAATGATTTCCTTCTAACTCTGAATTCCTCTGTCAACTTTGTGATCTACGTCACAGTATCTTCGAAATTTGCCAGCGCCTATTCTCATGTCCTTGGGCGATGCTATACTGCCTTGTGCTTGCCTTGTACTGGTAAACGTTAAAATCAAATGAGCGCGTGGTACCTCATAGTGGCCCGTATAGCTTTCATTGCTTTTATAGTAAACAAAAGCCTGTTGGAGGATAAGGGATACCAATTTCTGCCACTGGTGACTCTGACAGTCCAATTTTTTTTTTAACCAAAATAGCTCCTGCAACCTATAGCCGTAACGTGCAGACATGCCCTAAATCCCTAACTCAAACAAACAAACAAACAGGATGCCAGTTGAATTTAGATTTTTTTTCACGGGTGACAATAAAGATTATCACTATTATTATGTTAAAAAAACCAAGTGTTTCGATAATACTAATTATCAGAGTGATTACCACAGTCTTGCTATACTTATTTCACCTTCTCATAGGTAATAGCCAATGACCTCCAGGCCAGCGTCGTCTTTGGGTTTTCTCAAGGTGCACACTGGATTGTTCTGATGAAGTTAGTTGATATAATATACTACCTACTTCCTTAAAGAAGTTAGTCTCAGCACATACAAACACTATGTTGGGCAAACAGAGGAGGTTTCGATTATTACTCCCAATAGATTATAATATATTCAATAAGGCCACTATAAGCGAAAGGACGTTCAAAGAGAAATCGTTTCCAAAGAAAAAGCTTCACTGAACTTCGCTCAGTGGCCACAATGACGCAGTCACTCAACTGATTTACTCACTCAAATACCAATATAAACTATTATAAGAGGGCTTCTTACAACGAGGCATCTCATTTCACTAACTCATTAATCAATAATTTAGTCACGCGCTGACTGGCTTGTTCATTCATTCATTCATTCATTCATTCATTCATTCATTCATTCATTCATTCATTCATTTTCGCTGGCGCTCTTATAGTCGATGTTGTCCTACTGTCAGAGATCATGGTCTGTCAGTTTCTGGCCTATTAAATATTCCTTGGCGTCTTAAAAAAAAAACACGTATTACCATTATGTTTGTGTTTTAGTTATTGTTTCTCCGTGGTGAGTTTTCAGCACAGATAAACAGACAGACAGCTTAGGCAGACAGATAGATCGGCAGACAGGCGGCCAGCCAGCCAGACAGCCAGCCAGATAGACAGACAGACAGACAGACAGACAGACAGACAGACAGACAGACAGATAAGCAGCCAGTCAAGACAGATAGACAGGCAGGCAGACAAATAGACAGACAGACAGACAGACAGACAGACAGACAGACAGACAGACAGACAGAGATATCAGGTAATATGGCCAACATCATGAACGCGGTTGGGGGCAGAGGACCAAGCAAAGTCGGTGGAGCCGTTCGCACCTCATGAGGGAAAAAAACAACACTGAAGGCGGTGAATGAGTATGGCGGGCTTTTGTTTGGGTCCCAGCATTCATCCAGACACTTCAATCCCTACCATGAGGATGATGATGATGATGATGTGTCTGTGTGGCTATCTGTCTGTCCGTCCGTTGGTCTGCCAGTCTGTCTGTCTATCTGTGTGTGCGTATGTGTGTGTGTGTGTGTGTGTGTGTGTGTGTGTGTGTGTGTGTGTGTGTGTGTGTCTACGCTGAATGAATGGAACGATAATGGCAAGTGTAATATATTCGTATAATTATGTTAAAAACTGTTATTATAGTAATGATAATATATTGTATTACTGGCCACTGGTCAACAAGCGGTAAACTGATGTTAACGGTGGTGATGTGAGCGTTTGCAAAGTCGGTGGAGCCGTTCGCACCTCATGAGGGAAAAAAACAACACTGAAGGCGGTGAATGAGTATGGCGGGCTTTTGTTTGGGTCCCAGCATTCATCCAGACACTTCAATCCCTACCATGAGGATGATGATGATGATGATGTGTCTGTGTGGCTATCTGTCTGTCCGTCCGTTGGTCTGCCAGTCTGTCTGTCTATCTGTGTGTGCGTATGTGTGTGTGTGTGTGTGTGTGTGTGTGTGTGTGTGTGTGTGTGTGTGTGTGTGTGTGTGTGT